>JAOTAX010125629.1:0-20047 GCA_025629825.1 Erythroxylum guanchezii | reverse complement strand
ACACAACTTCCTAATTTGCTCTTTCAATTCAACTTATTTTTGTACTTCTAAAATTCTAACAATTTAGCAAAAATTCCAATTTTAGACTTCTAAATTCCATCAATTAAAGCAATTATCCTCGAACCTCCTTATTCATTTTAATTTCTAAAATTCATGTAAGCTCTAATTTCACTAAATCCCTTCATTTCATAATCATAACTTACACAATAAAATCCTCGATCTATTCAAATCAATAAACAAATTATCAAACTAAAACCTCAAAATAATTTAAACTTGCTTAGAAAGGAATCGGGGCCCAACAAAAAGCCTTAGCCCATTCTAGGTTGTTATTACACATATATCCAAACAATCATTTGTTAAGTCTTTTGCCTTATTATACTTATATGTTTAACAATGTAATAGTTGAGAGCCATAAGCACTAGTCCATCTAGTGATGAAAATGTCAGAATTGCCAAAGTACCTACGAATTGTTTATTTATATATGCATATCTTACATATATATATCTGTGTGTGCGTGCACTCGCGCGCACTCGTATACTTATTTGGGAAAAGCCACATGCCTCTAGGTTGTAAAGGAAGCGTTTCATTTTCTCCTTTTGTATCTTTTCTCTTTTGGCTTCTAAAAATAAAAGCATCCTCTAGAGAGAGAAGAAACAAAAAAACAAGTTTTCTTTTCGGAAGTTGTTATTCATTATTTTCCACTGTTGAATTCTTTCAACAATTATTTTCCCAACCCTTAAGAAAGAAGAGAAAAATGAAAACATTTCTAGGCTTTTGGATTATTGGAAACAGAATGAGTAAAAGAACATAAGCGTAAAATAGACATATGATATAGCAAGAAATAACATATCAAAAAATCATGATATTCGTAGATATTCATATCACTATTCACAAATCATTAATAGCCAAATTGCAACACAGATTTATGACATCTTGATTTTAGCATGCGTATAAAATTTTAAAACATCCCTTCTCTAATACCAATGTTAGAAATAATCAAGATAGAACATAATCATATAGATCATGTTAAACAGGATCTTTGTATATGCATACAAAAACAAAAAATCACTTACTTGGATTATTATTGTAGTTCCACTGGTTAAAGAATGTTTAATGCATATCTCCTTCTACAGAATTTTTTTGTTGAAAATATTTCTCTTATCTTTTTGTTCTTTGGCTTTTAAATTCAAAACCGTAACTACCTTTGGTAGTTATTTAAAGTATAATTACCATAATAGCCCTCATGGGTGTATGTGATTCATTAAATCTAATCAGGAGATTGTAATGGAGCAGGAAGAGAGTGATTCTCATGAAGAAACTGAGGAAAATGTAGAGTTTGAGTGTGAAGAGATGACTGATTCAGATGGTGAAGAGGGTTTAGGCAGTGAGCCAATTGCTGAGATACAAGATAAGGTACAGTTGTTGTGTCTACTTAATAACATTTAGCTGCTTTATTTTAAAAGATCTGCATATTTCATCTTTGTTGCTTTTATCTGCATATTTCATCTTTGTTGCTTTTACTCTGCACAAGCTATTTTACAATTTCTTTCATAGAGTGGCAGCCAAATGTTCATGACTATTGTGTTGGTTTATGCCCTACAGCCAATCGCTTCGGTTATAGTTTTGTGATAAATTATTTAAAGGCATTCTTTATCTTATACATGTTTAGATATATATGATAAAGTCCAATGGATAATTATACATTGCAAATGAAATTATAATGAGATTATAATTATGAGGTTCATATTGCATTTATGTATTATTCCTAAAATGTTCCTAGTCATTGTTCTATTAAGATTGGACATTAATAGAACGTAAAAAGACTAGCACACTTTTTGTTTTTCCTTATGAAGGAAGTAGTCGATCTCATAGGCTAAAGTATAGAGATACTTTAAGCAAACGTGTGGGTGCTTGCTAGAGAACAAGTTCACTGAATAGACCCGATATGAGAAATTCATTTGGAACATTACTTGTATGTCTATGGAATTATCATTGTAATGATTGTATAAGTGATCCTTTGACTTGAGATCATCAAAGTTATATTGTATAGGGATTGTTATATTTTGATACTACTCGTGATCTATTTTATTAAAGGTCCTTTAAATGGTAGTCATTGGATGTAGTATGAATTATATGGAGATAGTTGAATGATCAAGATAGGATTCATTGCCCTAAAGTAATTAGGGATAATGTTCCGTTGTTCTCGATTAATATTGATTCAGGAAATCCTTGGCCAAGGTAGAATGATATTTTGTAAATAGTTTACAAATATCATTAATTGAATCAATAGCAAATGGCGAAGAACTAATATAATTAGACTCAAAATAGAGTCGATATTAATTCCATGCTCTATGTCTAATTGGAACATTGGTTGATGAAAGGATTGAATTATACGGAAAAATCATGCACGGAAAGTTAGTCACAACCACTTTGACATTCCTAAATATTTGAGTGGTCATGATGCATTGCTAGACGTCAATCTTGATCTATGATTATAAATTGTTTAATTGGAGAATTAAAGATAAAATAAAAAGAGTTTTAATTTATCTAATTCTAATTATGCATTAGAATTATAATTTATAGTCATTGACAATATATTTGGGAACCTAATGGATCTCACATATAGAATGGGTTGAAGAGAGTAAAATTAATTTAATCAAGTTGGACTTGATTGTAAAATTTGAGAAACTTTATGATTAAATATGAGATATTTAATAAATAAGGATCAATATAAGATATGGAATCTTATTTGGGCATCATTGGTATTTAATTAGAATTATTTGTAATTCTAATTAAAGTTTAATTGAAATTAGCATTTAATTTCAATTAAACTACTAAAACGTACAAAGCTTATTATAAATAGGCTTAAGCTCTATGTAATTGACAATTCATGCTTAACACGTTCTATAAAAGTTACAGAGTTCTCTCAACCTATTCTGTGGATACCCTTAGAAGTTGGACACTTGTGCGGCTATGGTGGTTGAGACGGATCGGTTTCGGAAACGGTTCAAGGAATGCATCAAGATAAAGATCAAGCTTCGGAATAAGGTACGAATTACATTTCCGCTTTATTTTGATTTGTTTTAATCATTTTAGAAAATTAAATAGATCTTGATTTTCGGGAAATTAAAAGTCATGAAAAAATTTCGTAATTATTCCGCTGCGATTTGTATCAGATCCCGGCCCGATTTCTCAACATATTGCAATATTAATACATGTGTGGTGAATCCACACTCTGCTCTCTGCGTATGCTTTTAGAGTACAATACCTTATCTATTGAGGTTGCTATTCATTACCTGCATCAATGTATTAGTTTATGGACTCATCAACATGACTAATATCCTTATACCCCTGTTCATTTTTATTATCAACATGACTAATATCCTTACACCCCTGTTCATTTTTATTACTATTACTGCTATTTTTGCTCTCCATTTTCTTTAAATTTTATGGTTTAAAACTTATTTGTGCTGGTAAATTTTATAATTTGTGCTGGTAGGTATTCAAATTCCTCTTGATTCTAAGAGAAGTACTTTATGTTTAACTTCCGATTGAAACTCATTAATAGGTGGTTCCAAGACCTGCAATGGGAAAAATGACAACGGATGATCAACAATGTGGAGTAAGGAGTTCAATAAATCACCAGGACCACACTTCGGTTCTTAGCAGGAGCAGTCCCCTTCTTAAGGTTAAGCCCGATAAGCCCGGGAAAGGATGGTACATCTGCTCCTGTGCACCTATTGCCCCTGAAAGGATAAAGGCAAAACATAAAGTTTGCACAAGTGAAATTCCTACTGGCAGAAGCTTTATGGCGCTCCAATAACAATAAATCCAATGAGAAAAATGTTATGTACCCAGAAGTAGTTGCACAACAGGATGTTGTGGTTATGGCTCAACAACTCAGCCTTAGTCAATTAGTTGTTTCAGCAATGAAGAAACCTAGGAAACGTGCTCGCCGAGCAAAGAGTTTGAGCACAGGAATGACCAGATAAAACTCCTGTGAACCTAAATTCAGGTTGGATTGATAAGCCTCTTTAGTTCCACAGATGGGCTGATTAGTGTCGTTAGCTATTTGTTACCATTGGATTTTGTTGGTTGAAGCACATAATAGTAACCTAGTCCTTCAAGTTTGATTACTCTTGAAGGCCCCCTTCCTAACTACGCACTAGACTGTCAAGCTATCTGAAATCATTCACATTAGGACCTGGTTCAGCCGGATTCTGGCCGAACGGTGCGTTGCCGTTTGGATCCATTGATTGGCAACTTCCCGTGATATCAACGACGTGAGTATACCTGCAAAACAAGGAAGGCTGATCGGGGGTTGTGTCCCGATAGGCCCCTCCGACGCTCAAGTCAGTCTTTTGGTGAAGGTGGGGTTGATCAAATCAGAGAAACAACTAGGTTATGAGTTTCGTCCCCTAATTATGGGAGAAAAATACCCTATATATGGTTTTGCAGTTAGGTTTAGGTTTTTTTACCTGTTTCCCTGGGAGAATGAGAGTCCCTTCTATTGATGAGCTGAAAAAGGAGTATGGGCTTTAGGCATAAGACTTGATCTTTGATGAGCAGAGCGATCGGCCCACGAGTCGTCTTGACTGGATCCGGGCCCAGCATGGCCGACCCGACCAGGACCAGTTTAGGTGGTCTTTTTTTCAATGAAATCACTGAACTGTGAGTATGAGCATAAAATATTGTATTTTCATATAACCTTTGTACAGATGTATCCCTTGTAAACGTTAAGGTTAAAACAAATTTTGTTGAGTGGAGCTGTAAGGAGCAGATCTTTCTGTTCTTATATGCGAGTATAGCGAGATGAATGCTTTACCGGACTTAACTATTAGTCCTTTGTTCAGAATTGAGAAAGTTAAGTCTTACGATCAGACCACCGTTCGAGGATGAGAAGGTTGAAGTTGCAGAGAATTCGAGAATTAGAAAAAACAGAGAAATCTAAGAAGTTGGTTATCTCTCAGCTTGAATTTGTTACGCACCCGATTAAAATTTTGAATTCTCTTTCGTGTCTTATTTTGTTTTATAAATTTCAGTCATTTATTTATGTAGATTTTATATAAGTCTTACATAAATAAATATAAGACTCTTATAAATAAATGATTAAGATCAATGAGATATAATAAAACACAGAATCTCATCCTCCGTTTAAGGTATATGTACTTTGATGGCACAGCAAACACTCACAACTTATCACAATGTACAACTTATCACAATATAATAAAGTTCCCTAATTTATGTTACTTAATATTTTATATTAAAAACTAAAATATAACATATAATTAATGTGTTGACAATTGACATTGAAAAGTTAAAGACAAAAACTCAAGAAAGGTATGAGATTAGGCTCCTTAAGACACCAGAGTAGAATGGAAAGGTAGAAGAAGCGTGTTTTTAATCGTCATCTTCAAGAAAAGCACCTAAGCACAGTAACAACGACCAAATCGGTGATCAAACGCAGAGAAAAATAATGGCGTACGTGGACCATGCGTTCTCGATTTCCGACGAGGACGTAATGATGGAAACATCTTACTCCATCAACAATCGCCCACCTGTGAAGGAGATCGCTCTAGCTGTTTCTCTCTTCATCTTTGGCATCGTCGGAATCCTTCTCGGAGTATTCATGACTTACAACCGAATCGGCGGTGACCGAAACCACGGTACGTTCATCACTTGTTCCCCAATTCCTTGTTAATTCGAGAAGGTTATTGCATTTTTAATGGTTTCGATGAATTCAGGGATATTCTTTGTGATACTGGGAGTGGTACTGTTTATACCAGGGTTTTACTACACAAGAATTGCTTATTACGCTTACAAAGGATACAAGGGTTTCTCTTTCGCCAACATACCTCCTCTTTAGTTACTTTACGTCAAAATCTGCTCATTCCATTTTGTTCATATTTCTCTATTACTATTCTGTAAATGAGTAGATAGTGGTTACTTGTTCTGGACCTTTATAGTTTCCTGTTACTATCTAGGGAAACTTCGTTCTTTTTTCTTAATTTTAATTTCTTGCAGGGATGAAGCTTGGATGTTTAACGTTTTTGTTTTTATTCTTTCTATGTGGAAGAATTTTTGTATTGCAATGGTAATTTCGACTTTATTTTGTGCTGAGTTGCTGTATTTATGCTTGGTGAATTTAGTGTTTTGTTTTGCAAGCATTGTACAACTGTAAGCATAAAATTGTCTGAAGCGTGGACAAACACATTTGTGTTTCTTTATGGCCTTCTTTTGATTCTATGTCCTTGCAATAGATTTCCTGAGTTGTTTTTTCTTTTCGGAAGATAAATTGAATTGAAGTGGAAATATAAGAAGTACAGCAAGGTTATGGAAAGAACCTAACCCAACTGATTTAGTACATAGGGAGAGACTCCCTAACCAGAGCAACTAAGAGGTCGTGGAATGTTTGATGTGATTCTTCCTTGACAGGAGCTTCACTTCCTGCTTTAGCTCCTTGATGTTGTAGAGGATATTAAAGATGACCAATCCATCTTATGCTAGCGACTACATTTGCTGTTGCTTCTTGATTGGTTGTTAAGTCACTCTTTCCTTGCAGATGAGGAGACTAAAATCTCAATCATGTAGTTTGTTGTTACTTTCCCCTTTCAGCAGTCTTTTAGAGTAACCCTATTGAGACAATGTATTGTTTTGTTCAGATCGAATCATGGTTTTGGCCAATGGAAAATCTGATAGTTTTGTTTGCATGAATTTTAGCCAATCTATTTTTTTCCCCTGAATTTTATGCTCAATATACATTGTTCATTAGCACCTCTAGTTAAATCTTAATAGATATGGTCATTTGTCTTCGTATGTTCTTTTTGTTGGTTATCAAAATAAAAAGGAAAATTGAAGACCGATTAGGTAGTATAATTTATTCTTTGGGTGAATCGAAAGATGATACTTTTCTCATTGGTGAATAAGGGAAATAGAATAGTAAGCTGATGGAGCAAAAGATATAATATTCAAATTATTGTTTTCGGTGAAGATGGTCCGGGAAAATAACTGATAACTTGTGATCAATCGTTCATTCTTGACTTATCTGTGCAGGCATCAATTAGTTTCAGATCCATGTCATTCTGCAACGTAACTTATGAAGTGTTTGTTGGAGTAATGAATGGTTTTAGATAATGCTAAAATCCTGTCGAGAATACATGATAGAGTAATAATTGTCTATTATTTGGCCAATCAATCTGTCTATATATGTTTCTCAGAGTGACAACATTTGCATTTGATTATGTAGCTCTGGTGGTAGCTATACTTGAATGTTTTCCAAGCCGCAACTTGCCTTCATCTAAAATACGTGTGAATGTGGAGTTTTTAGCCTCTAAATGCAAATGTTTAATTGAGTTCGGCTGCACATTGGGTGTTAATGCACAGCGAAATACTAAAAATAGAAAAGCAAGAAAGAAACTTGTGCTGGTTTTGTGACCTTGATCTTATAACTTCATTATCTCTATGTAACTAGGAGCACCTTAAGGGTTGGGTTATTCGAAGAAAGCAAAGTGAAGTATGACGCATTTTAGGGAAAACATTACAGAAAAAGAATAGATCAAGTTCAAGCAAGCGCAAAAGGATAAAAAAAAATAATGATAAGAGAAAACATGATCAAAATAAAGATAACAAGAATCATAATTGCTATCGATATAAAACAAACTAAGGCGTCAATAAAAAAGAGAGAACGTTAAGTCGATGATAATGCACAATTATTTTATAAAATATTATAGAATCTTATTATGATTATATCGTTTATTTTTTAGTAAAGTCAAATAATAAAGGGATTAAAATTTTTATCATTATGTACCATCTAAAATAACAACCTAGTTTATTATGATGATGTCTTTTATTTCTTATTGAAGTCGTATAATAAAGGGATTAAAATTCCCATCATTGTGTACTGTCTAAAGTAGTAACCTAGCTTTGTTATTTAAATAGTTGAACGTAATGAAAAAGGACAAGCAAGGCGGTCTGTCAATATGAGATAGGCGATGCACTTCTGCTTTAATCACCAAGGTTTCCCCCTTTTGATGAGTTCCACCCTTCCACTGCTCTTTTTACCATGGATTCGTATAGAAAATTCGGGTAAAATCGTTCTTTTATTAGGTCTCGATTTAAAATTTATAACATTTCGGACTTATGAGAGATTTAAACAACTAGATGAACCAAATAATGGAAATGATGCAGCTTGTGGTTGAGGGGCATAAGTGTTGCCTGGCAGTTAAAATTGATAATATATCCCAGATTCAAGAAAGCTTTGTAAACCACAGATGCGAGCATGAAATTAGCAAAACGAGGTACCAACACACGCACGACTAGAATCTGCATTAGGAGGATGTTTAAACAACTTTGTTCCTCAGTATGCGGAGCTGGATTTTCTTTCGTATGATGGAAAAGGATACCCACCAGGTTGGCTAAGTAGATGCGATCGATTCTTTTGTAACTAGCAAACAGTTGAGAAGGATAAGGTTGGACTTACTTCATACCGTATGACTGTAGGCACCTACCTTTGGTTTTTCAATCAAGTCCGAGAGAAACATGACTTACTGTGGACTTGTGTGTATGTTTGTATGTATATCGATTTCTTCACTCTATATTGTCCAAGCAAGTGTACCTATAAGTATCGAATTGACCCTCTTTTATTATTTAGCCGACAATTTATGATCATGGTAGTTAATTATATTTAAAGTTAAAACAATAAAGTAAGGACAATTTAACACAATTAATAAACTAGAATAGTAATTAAACTAAGAGTCAATCAATGAAACAATGTTATTTAAAATTAAAATCTCTCGTAAGAATTTTCAGGCAATCATGACTTAACACATGAATATAATATGAAGTTCATTAGATTGTAAAAGTTTTTCAATTATGCTAATATCTTTCTCAAGATTATTAACAACTATTCTTATGTCGATTAATTAAAATCGCTTTCTAATTAAAACTCCTAAAATTACATTAATTGATTTATGAATTTTACTATTAGGTTTGACCATAATCTGAAAGATTTATATCAACTTATTTTTATTTTTGCTTGCAATTCCTTTCAATTATGCTAGAATATTCATACAAAGGATTTTACAATCTTAATTGCATGAAATCACATATATCAACATCAACATACCGACAATATTAATTCAAGAATAATAAAGAACACATAATAGAATTTTAACAAAACTAAATAATATACTAAAACAAAACAAAATCACTATAAGGTCTATCATAGGATTTAGCTAAAGAGAAATTAGAAAATCAAGAATAACATGATGAAATCCTTTTAATCTTCAAAATTTTCATTCTAGATCGATAAAATTCCACTCCAAAGGGATTTCCTGCAACATTCCACTACCATAGGATACATACCCAAACATTCAAGAACATTCAATTATATAACCTACGATATGGTATGTTATAGTAAAAACAAATTCAACTTACACGTGGCATCAACTAACATCATTTAAAAGTCAACAAATTTTAAAACCATTCATTGCATTCATTCACAAAGTTTACACTGTTTCCATTAGACAAATATTTACAAAACCTCATATAGGTTCTAAAAAAAACTACAAAAAAAAGGATATAACTCTTTGACATCATCTAACAAACTTCTGAGCTATAACTTAATCCAAAACGTTCTTCTAATCCAGAATAAACACTAAGTCTCCTATCTCGTACCTGAAAAATCACGTTGCAATTTTTATGAGTTTTACGAACTCAATGAATGAACCATCATTGATGATTTAACCGGATTCACATACACATATTACATATTTCACAGATGTTCATTCAGATATATATACATTCGAAATATTTACGCAACATGATATATCATAAGATCACACAATTCACATAGCCAAGTATAGCAAATAATTCATATCAATTTATCACTCATTTCAGCTTTACAAATCATTCAATGAATTTCAGTCTTATAATGTTATATGAATGAGACTCATATTCTTTCTTGTTGTGACCGAGTGCCTATCACAACTTATACAAATAGTGGCCCATAGGGCTCAGTCAAATAGAATCACAGAGCATGGCTCTACATGCAGAATTAGAAATCACAAGCATAGCTCTACGTTGAAGCGTTTTCATACTGGCTATTCCGGTCACGTCTTTATCTGAGCATGCATTTTATGAAATGCATAAATTCAGAATTTACCATGTATCACAATCATTTATAAAGAACAGTCATAATTTCATAATCATCAGACCTAAGTCCGGCATTCAACTTTAATTGAGAATTCACATAGCATAATACAATTAGAATTATCAAATAAATCAGAGCACTTCCAATACAGTCCCAAATATATACTTCTTGGACCTTAAGTCCAGAATTTAGAAACAAATTGCAATAGTTCAATAATTGGAAGCTTAACAAATCAAATCAAGTCAATCCTACGAAATTCATCTAGGTTGACTCACAGAACGCTCCAAGAAGATATTGCCTGGATAGTCCGGCAATATCCAACTGGCGTCCGATGTGCTCCTCTATAGCATACACAACACATTTACAAATATCACATTTTTGCACAAATGTATAAGTATTCCTTTATGTACATGTACTTATATAAAATATGCACAATGCATGTTCAATGACAACTCCGAGTATCTTATTGTAATTCTCATCGTCAAATTGATCATATATCAAAGCCCTCATTAATATCATTTGTACTTATAATTTGGACCAAAATAAAACAATGTGAAATCAATTTTGTAACCTAATTGACCACTTCAGATTTTCTACCCACATAATTTCGGGTCAACTTTTCATAATTAATCTGATAGGGTACATGACAAAATTAGGCAAACTTTCTTATGAAAAATTGTTCAACCATGTCTTAAGTTTCTAATGACTCCAAGATCATCTAATTTGATTCAGTATTCTATGAGTTATGCTCATAATACCACAGACTGTGTATATTTGAACATTTGGCTAGTACACGATCATACCCTTGAATTGTACAACTTATATCTTTCAGGTCAGATATCCAAAAATTACAAACTTAGTACCAATTGAAAGCTAAGAGAATGAACTACAACTTTGGTGAAGACACCATTGTCTAATTCAACCTACATCAATACAGTTTATTCAATAACAACAGGACATGATTTATGTCCCTGGTAGTGCTACTGTCTAAGCCAAGACTTAATTTAAAATGAAATTTCAAGACCCTTAAGAACAGAATTCAAATTCAATTTCTTCTTAACATTTGTAGAAAAAATGTCTCTAATTCAATTTAAATCAAGAATCATTTCATTTGGAAATCTACAAATCAAAATATAACCAAAATACCGAAGCATATTCAGTAAAAACATTCCAGTTATCAAATTCCATCACACCTCAGCATTTTCATCCTAGCACCCTCTTTCGGGATAACTTTGCATGGTCATTATGACAAGGAAAATGGTGTATTTCAGTAACACTTTCTTCTAGACAATTTTTCCATTATGTTTCCAATTTCTAATAACACTAGAAGCATACAATTGGATTTAGTATACTGAAAGTTATACCCAAAATAGTTCAGTTTTTTTTTAAACTATAACAGAACTCCTAACTCTACTTCTAGCTAGATTTTGAAATGCTTAGAGATTAAATTAATGTTCGACTTCTTCAGGAAAGTTGTAGAAATATGTCTCTAGTTTAATATAAATCAAGAATCAACTTATTTAGAAATCTACATGTCAAGTTATAATCAGAATACCGAGACATGTTCAATGAAAGTTTTCCGATTCATAATATTCCAGCACACTTCCACATCAACATCTTATACAATCTTTCCTAATTCATTCATCATAAATTCTCTATCATAACATGATATAAACACTAATCATTTACTTACTTGTTTATTTCAAATCCCAGGTCAAAAGTCACTCTAAATTAGTAATCCAAACATGCAGAATCATCACACATTCAAGGTGGAAACTTGATAGATTTCAGCTAGGACAGGGCAACTATATTCTGATTCTCTACTTAACTTTGTGAGGCTAAAACATGGATTATTTATGCAAAAATTAGGCACAACTAGAAGCAAAATCAGGGAGGTGAAAGAAGAGAGTTTCGGTGGTGTGTGTGAGAGGAGAAAGAACAAGAATGGGCTGAACCAAATTTGCTCCTGCTGAAAGTTACACCTAAGGTGTTAGGTGTCATCTAATGGAATGACCATATGTCTAAAGGCATGTTCAACATGTATCAAGTATATATGCTGCCATATGTCACCATTAAAGGTAGGTCACATGTCATTTAAGTACAACAGTCACTTATCCATTTATCAATGCCATTTATCATCAACTTACTAACCCATTTGTCACACATTGATTGATCCATCTGTCAATTCATTACTAGTCCATTTGTCACCAATTTAACTATGCCAAATGTCACTCAATTATAGGCTAAACCATTCAAATTTTTCATGCATCAATTTATACTACCATTTGGCGTTTGTCCTAGTCCAAATGTGCCCCAAAATTTCGAAATTTCCTAAAATTCACTAAAATTTCGAAACAACAAGTAGCAACACCAAATCAGTTTTTAACACATTTAAACTACAATTCTAAATATAATCAAATTTATAAATCAATTATACCTAAAAAATGTCAATGAATGCATGCACTATCATATTCATGTGCAAAAAAAAGTGTACATGTCATTTTTAACTAAAGCATGATTTGCATTTCCTACTTTTTCAGTGATTTCTCATAATTTAGAATTATAGCCTTATCATGGGTAACGGAATGTTACATTTCCCTAGTTGTTCTTCTTACTTTCTATCTTTCCAAGGTTTCCAATTTTTCTTTCTGAACGCCCTCCTCTTCTGCCTCTTAATCTTGGCTTTTAAAATTTGAAATTTGAAATTCTAGTACATAGATGGGCATTAACATGAGCATATTGATGGCCGTGTACTTCAATCATATGCGCGATGCTTTTTTGGACCTAACATATGCATAAACACAAACATGTATTATTAATATGTCCTACTCATCACTGAACACGTGTTTGTTCCATAGAAATTAATTAACACATCCTTAAATAAGTGAATTAACCTTACAAACAAGATATTTAGAACTTAAGTACTAGGAAAAATAAAAATGCTCAAATAAACAAGCAAAATGCACTAAATTTGAGTCTTAAAGTATGACCAAATAAAGACTTATCAACTTTCCCACACTTAGGCATTTGCTTTTCCTCAAACTAACAATTCAAATTCGTCAACCCTTCTAAACATCCACCTCTCCTCCATCTCAACCTTTCAATTCACATTTTGGATATGATGCCTCAAGAATCAAAGCAAAACACAATTAGAATAAAACAATCATAGAATAAATTTTCATAAGAAAAAACCACAAATGATATTTGACAACCTTTCTAAAGTTGAGTGTTATAGAATTCAACACCCTCAGACAAAATATTCACCCAACTCAATCAAAGTATTTAGGCTCAAAATCAATGGAGCTCTTTGTTGAACCAAAAGAGGTTCCAATTGATATTTTGATGATAAAAAAGCATTAGTAATACTAATGTATTTAATGTTTTGATGAGAAGGAATATGACAATAAAATCTTATCATGAGGATGGATTATGAAAGAAAAGATGAAGTTTGTAATCTTTAATGTCAACCAAGTCAATGTGTATTACTTATTATAAGCTCACCTTGATTTTTTTGATAGTTTAAAAAGGCTCAACTTATATAAACATTTCAGTTCACTTTATTACATGATTCTTTCAAATTATTAAGAGACATTAAACCTTCTGTTTTTAATATTAAAGTCTCTTGATCTTTTAAACAAGCTTTAGGGAATCTTTAATTCATATTTACATTTATCAAATAGAGTTTGAGCATTTAAAGTAGTTTAATTCATGTTTTTCGAGTGATTGGTCGACCTTTTTTGGTTATTGGTCAAACATTATACGTTAAAGTTGTTAGAATTGATGTATTGAGAGTTTGTTCCAATATTGGTTAATTTATTGGTTAAACAATGTGCCATATTATTCGATCAACATGCCTATTAGTTGACCAGTTTACCAACAGCTAGTGAATTTGGTGCCTTTAATGCATATTGGTCGACCAGTGCTTTATAAATAGCCATTGTAACGGTTAGTTCTTTGCTTTAATATCTAGTAGGAGTATCATAACACTATAAATAAGTGTTTTATCATTGGTTTTTTCATCAATAATCATTTGAGTGCCTTTTACACACAATTTTTTAATCAATTGAGTATTCATTATCATGTTTTAAGTGTGTGATCTTTTTTTAGACTTTCAAAATAGTCAAGTGAGCAAGTTTGAGTTGTAAGCTCTTATTCGGATTTGTGTTTCTTGTATTGGAAGTGTTTAAATTGGTTTTGAGGTTCCTTTTCACCTTTAAAACATATTAAAAAAGGGATTCCTCTTTGTCAAAATAAAAAATTTACAAAGGTTATTCTTCGCCTTGAAAGAAGAATTATAGTGACAACCAAGAAGAGTTTTTTGATTGGACGTAGACTAAGATTACTTTCCAAATCACTATAAATTGGCTAGCCTTTCTCTTCCCTCACTCTTTTACTTTAAGGGATTCCTTTTTTCTAAAGTAAATTATTGTAAAAAGATTATTCTTTGTCTTGAAAGACTAATTATAATGGAAACCTAAGAAGAGTATTAGGAGTTGACGTACAAAAAGATTGTTTGCTGAATCACTATAAATTGGTTTGGATTTCTTTTCCCTTTGTTAGACCTCGAACTTTTCGTGAAAGATTAGAACTTTTGAATGAAAAATTTTGGTGATTAGTCACGAGTAAAGAACAAATGAATAAAAGTTCTCGAACCAAGAATTGATAGACAAGAGTAAAGTAGGGAATGAGAAATGTGGATAGATTTATGATTTGCTAAGGTGTTTTTGGTGGATAAGAGATTTTTGAAAAAGAAAGAATCAAGGTGAAAATTAGCAGTAAAATGGAAGCAATATTTGTAGTAAATTGATGAAGAATAGGTATATATGTGTACATTCTGTCATCGGTGTTCATGATTAATCATAGATTATAATTTTCTTTATGGAGGACATTGATTTGAAATGAAGTTGAGAATGAAAAGTAAATACAATAGAAAAAGGTGATCTTGGTATAAGTTGTGTTAAGGAAAGATTTTGAAACAAGATTGGTAGTTGATCTGGAAAATGTTTACTGAGTATGCTTCAGTCTTTTAGCCACAACTTTTTCTCTAGCTATCCAAACTATATGATTCTTAATTTGGATTAAAATAGAGATATATGGCTACATTTCTTGTGAAGACATCGAATTTCAATTCTGTCTCTAAAAGTCTTAAATTTTCATGAAGTTGAGAACTAGGTACAGTACATTAGAAGATGAATGTAAAATTTATGTTCTGAATTCAGGAGACATTTTGGATTGATCTAGATAGATTTAGACAAAGTTGTCATCTAGAAAATTGTAGGGCTTTCTTTTACCTTTCCAATGGTATATAGCATGAAATTTTTGAACATCTAAGTCAAAAGTTATGATCTTTATAAGTGGAGATGCTCTGGAGAGTGTAGATAGTGATTTAGAACTTTTTGGGATGTGAGGAATGTTAAGTCAAAATGACTTCACGTCTAATAATTTTGGTAACAATCGAATAAAAATAATATTAGAAATAGCTGAACCATTTTGAAAAGAAGGAAGCAAAACAAACAAGGAAGCAAAACTAAGAAGGAAGCAAGACAAAGAAGGAGGCAAAACTAAGAAGGAAGCAAGACTAAGAAGGAAGCAAAACTAAGAAGGAGGAAAAACTAAGAAGGAAGCAAAACTAAAAAGGAGGCAAAACTAAGAAGGAGGCAAAACTGAGAAGGAAACAAAAGTTAGAAGATACAAAAGTGAGAAGATACGAAAGTGAAAAGATACGAAAGTGAGAAGATACAAAAGTAAGAAGATACAAGGTAAGAAGATACAAAACTGAGAAGATACGAAAGTGAAAAGATACAAAAGTGAGAAAATACCGAAAGTGAGAAGATATAAAAGTAAGAAGATACAAAAGTGAGAAGATACAAAAGTAAGAAGACACGAAAGTGAGAAGATACAAAAGTAAGAAGATACAAAAGTGAAAAGTCAGAAGATACAAAAGTCAGAAGATACGAAAGTCAGAAGATACAAAAGTGAGAAGATACAAAAGTGAGAAGATACGAAAGTGAGAAGATACAAAAATAAGAAGACACAGTGGAAAATATGGAACGGATGCAGTGTGTGTGTACTATTAAATAATATGAACTTGTATTATTCCACTGAACATACTTCAGTATTTTGATGATTTTTGGAATGGTAGATCTCTGAATGGGATGATTTCTGATTTGTGGTAAACTAGAGACATGGAGCTACAAATGGTATGAAGAAATTGGAATCTAATTCAGTCTTTAAGATGTTTAAATTTTAGATGGAATTTGTGCATAGTATATTGTTTTGGACATGAGCAGTCCAAAAATATTTGAAGTATATCTTTTGAATCACTGAACCAGATTGAATGATTTTAGTATCATTAGAAACTTAAGACAACGGAGAACATTTTCTGGAAGAAATGTTATGTCAGAATGTTCAAGGGAATTTTTGGCAAGACACTTAAGTTTAAAGGAACATAAGCCTATAAGGAAGGATAAAATGGACTTTTTGGAATCATTAAGGGCGTAATTGGAAGAAGAAGTGTTGTCATGCTTATAAATGAAGAAGAAAACGTGAATGAGAAGATTCTAGAGAAGCAAAATGCGTGGATGAGAAAAGAGATAAGAGAGAGAGAAACATGAAAAAGAAGGAAAGAGAAAAAGAAGAGAAAGAAGAGAAAACAAGCTAGGGTTTAATTTCCTTAGCCTTCAAGAGAGATTTTAAGGTTATTCAAGAAGAGAAAAAGGTTGAGGAGGAGAAAAGCTTCCAATTGAGCCAAAGATTTCTTTATTTGGTAAAGAACCAAGGGGGGTCATGGAGGCCTATTTCAGTTAGATCATCTCACAGAGTACACATTAAAGATATGGTAGGAAAGGATCTTCGATACCTCATGTTGTTTGCAAAGAAAAGAGGCATTTTGAGCAAGTCAAGTCTTTAAGTAAGGAAATCAAGGTAGGTTTCATGTTTATAATTTAGTACTGACCCATTAATGTTTTCTTCCAAATCAAGAAAAATAAAATGATTTCAATTACTTCATAAATGTTGCTTTTATTGCTTTTGAATGATTTGTATAATTGCTATATATTTCGGTATATGAATTTTGTTGATGAATTTCAAAATAAAGATGGAACAACATTGAAACATTTTATGTTATGCCTTGAAAAATGTCATGGCATTTTGTATATTCGGAAAAGAAGGAAAAAGCATGAAAGTATGATGAAATGATTTAAGCATAAATTTGCTTGTGATTGGGCAAGAGAGGAACGTTTCGTTAGTCATGTGCGCGTTAACCTATAGCCTTCTCCCGGCTACCCGCTTGAGGCCACGAGATACTAAGAAATTGGACTTGCTTTATTCACGGTATAAACTTTGGTTTATCCGTTTTGTTCCACGGAACTCTTAAGCCATTTATTTGTGTATTGCATTTTTGTATAGTCATGAATGGTGCATAATTGAGTGTTAAGTGATGATAATCGAACTACGAGTTTGAGATTTAAATTGTGAATTTGTTTGAAAAATTGAGAATTATGCGTTTTATAAATTTCTATGACATATTTCAATGGTTTTGCTTATTCTTCATTATAAACTTGTTACCCACGAGCTTTAAGCTCACCCCCTTCATGTCCCATTCCAGGTGATAGCTAAGAGATCAAATGATTAAGAGCCTAAGGGAATCGCTTCATTTGCTATTTTTTATTCTTGTAATAAGCCAATTGTGTGGCTTTTGATATGTAAATAAAGTTTCAAACCCTGTTGCCTAAGAAATGGAATGATAGATTGAATCAAGTTTCGATTGTGTATGTTATATTGACTCCCTTATTAAAAGAGTTAAGTAAGAGGAATAAGTTTTGTTTTGATGTTTGACTATTGTGGGCACACCACCCTTGTGCGATGATGCCTAATAAGGGTTTATGGAAATAACCCTACAAGGTAATATGCATGCTCAAGTTAAGTATGATGATATTCGCAAGAGTTGGGTTCCGGAAACAAGCGGGATCCGACATTTGTGAGATGAATGAGATGATATGTAGTATGGAGAAAGTTAGAAAGGCATACAAGATAGAATTTTACGTATGAATGAGATTAAGGAAAAGATGAAGAATTAAATGAGAAGAGTTAATGCAAAAATGGTCAAAGACCAATGGAGATCGAAGCATCATTTGCGTAAGATATAAATTGGTGATTGTAAGAAATAAATCTCTGGATAGAATGGGAGGAATTTGATGATACACACCTATAATGTAAAGATGATAACTGTTGATTGATAAAGATTGTATGAAAAGTATAGATGATTTTAGCAAGAAATCTTTTTCGAAGAAGGATTTCACTGATTTAAGTTAAGCAAATCAGATAGTGTTATATTAAGAATGATCAAGGAAGAAACAAATCAGAAATCATTATGAAATGATTCAAAAGTGAGTATTAGAGTCTTATTCCTAATGGAAACTCAAGCATGAAATGTAGAATAAGCTACGGAGATTGTATGCATTATGTTGGATGTAAAGTATCCAACTATGTGATCTGATTCTTGAATTTGAGGAGACATTATTGCTAATATGAGGAGATCAGTCAGGTAAGAATTTCAAGGATGAAATTTTTTTAGGGGGAGGGGAATTGTTGGACCCCAAACTTTTTGTGAAAGATTAAAACTATTAAATGAGAAATGTTGATGATTAGTCACAAGTAAAGAACAAATGAATGAAAGTTCTCGAACCAAGAATTGATAGACAAGAGTAAAGTAGGGAATGAGAAATGTGGATAGATTTATGATTTGCAATGGTGTTTTTGGTGGATAAGAGATTTTTGAAATAGAAAGAATTAAGGTAAAAGTTAGCAGTAAAATGGAAGCAATATTTGTGTAGTAAATTAATGAAGAATAGCTATATATGTGTACGTTCTGTCATTGGTGTTTATGATTAATTATGGATTATAATTTTCTTTATGGAGGACATTGATTTGAAATGAAGTTGAGAATGAAGAGTAAATACAGTAGAAATAGGTGATCTTGGTATAAGTTGTGTTAAGGAAAGATTTTGAAATAAGATTGGTATTTGATCTGGAAAATGTTCACTGAGTATGCTTTAGTATTTTAGCCACAACTTTTTCTTTAGTTATCCAAACGAGATGATTCTTGATTTGGATTAAACTAGAGATATATGGCTACATTTCTTATGAAAACATCTAATTTCAATTCTATCTCTAAGAGTCTTAAAATTTCATGAAGTTGAGAACTGGGTGCGGTACATTGGAAGATGAATGTAAAATTCGTGTTCTGCGTTCAGGGGACATTCTAGATTGATCTAGATAGGCTTAGACAAAGTTGTCATCAAGAAAGTTATAGGACTTTCTTTTACCTTTCCAACGGTATATAACATGAAATTTTTAAACATCTAATTCGAAAGTTATGATCCTTATAAGTGGAGATGCTCTGGAGAGTGTAGATAGTAATTTAGAACTTTTGGGGATGTGAGGAATGTTAAGTCAAAATGACTTCATGTCTAATAATTTTGGTGACAATCGAATAATAATATTATTAGAAATAGCTTAACCATTTTGAAAAGAAGGAAGCAAAACAAAGAAGGAAGCAAAACTAAAAAGGAGGCAAAACTAAGAAGGAAGCAAAACTAAGAAGGAGGCAAAACTAAGAAGCAAGCAAGACTAAAAAGGAGGCAAAACTAAGAAGGAAGCAAAACTAAGAAGGAAGCAAGACTAAGAAGGAAATAAAAGTAAGAAGATAAACTGAGAAGATACGAAAGTGAGAAGATACGAAAGTGAGAAGATACCAAAGTGAGAAGATACAAAAGTGAGAAGATACAAAAGTAAGAAGATACGAAAGTGAGAAGATACAAAGATAGAAGATACAAAAGTGAGAAGATACAAAAGTTAGAAGATACAAAAGTGAGAAGATACAAATGTAAGAAGATA
>JAOTAX010125600.1:0-20057 GCA_025629825.1 Erythroxylum guanchezii | reverse complement strand
CTTTGATTCTTCAATCTTCAAGGCTTTTGATGAATTCCTCTTTGTCTTCTTTTGAGTCTTGTGATTCTTTTGTCCGGTCTTTAGTGCTATAGACTTGTCCCGTTTGGGCTTGTCTTCAGCATCGAGCTCAACTTCATGTATCTTTAACGATCCAAGCAATTCATCAAGCTTCAGCACGCTCAAATCTTTGGCATCTTGTACAGTAGTCACCTTTGGTCTCCATCTCTTTGGTAGACTCCTTAGTATCTTCCGCACATGATCTTGATTATCGTACGTTCTTCCGAGAGCTTTCAATCCATTAATGATTGTTTGAAATCTTCCAAACATCTGATCAATGGATTCTTCGTCCTTCATCTTAAACAACTCGTACTGATGCACAAGAATGCCTATCTTGGATTCTTTCACTTGGCTCGTACCTTCATGTGCAATAGATAAAGTGTCCCACATCTCCTTCGCAGTATCGCATCCGTGAACTTTATCATATTCACTCCTGCTTAAGGCATAACTCAAGAAAAACTTCGCTTTAGAATTCAGTTGAAATCTCACCTTTTGATCAGCCGTCTATCTTATTCGTGGAATAAGATTTCCGTCTTCGTCTATGGGTGTATATGGTCCGTTCTTGATTATGTCCCAAAGGTCAATGTGAGTAGATTCGATGAACAAACGCATCCTATCTCTCCAGTAGTGGTAATCTTCTTCATTGAATGCCAGAGGTCTAGTGACTGAGGCACCTTCTGCGATGTATGTGTGTGATTCCGCCATAATCTTTAATCAACACTTCGTTATAGTGATTCTTGGACACCAAGCTCTGATACCAATTGAAGTGAATCACACATTAATACAAACTTAATAACGATATCTAGATGCACAAGAAGGTTGAATTGTGGTAAACTTTTCGTTAAACCCCTTTGAAACACTTTTGCTTAAAGACAAACTTTATTCGTTTTAAAAGAACTTCTGTAATACTGGTTTGTCAAAGGTTTTCTAAAGCTTGTGTAAAACAGTAATATTGAAAAACACGATTAAGAGAGAGAGAGAGTTGACACAGTAATTTTTATACTGGTTCACCCCAAACTGTGGGCTACGTCCAGTCCTCAGATAACTTTCTGAGATTTCACTATCTCTTGAAAACTTTACAAGTATTCTTTCTCTGAGCCTCTACAGGTCTCTCTTCACTCATTATTCTTTCACACTTAGCCTCTTCAGGCTATCTGTATCACTTTCAACTAAAGTGTTTTGAACTTTGTTACAGTAAAGAAATAGCTCTAAACTTTTTCACACAGAATTTTCTCACAATGAATGCTTCTCTATTTCTCTGTATGTATATATGTGTATATGCAATCTCCAACTTCGACTCTTATTTATAGTCTTCGTCTTCAACTGCTTCTTAATAACTGCTTCTTGATTCTTTAAAGAAATGGTTATTCAGTTGAGTTCTGTAACTAACTCAGACTGATGCTTCCGTCTGCTTTTGCTTCCGTCTGCTTTTCAAATAGCTTTGCTTCTGTCTGCTTTTTTACTTATCTTTCGTCTGCTTTCAAATAGCTTGCTTCCGTCTGCTTTTTTACTTAGCTTTCGTCTGCTTTTCAAATAGCTTTGCTTCCATCTGCTTTTCAAATAGCTTTGCTTCCGTCTGCTTTTCGTCTGTTTTTGTTTGTCATCAAAATTATTAATTGTAAAGTCATTTTGACTTAATAGAAACCATTCAATCCATCAGGGCCTGGTGCTTTAGAGCCATTCATGTCAAACACCACCCTCTCCATTTCTTGCTCTGTTACAGGCCTAATTAATAATAAAGAGACCATATGTTCAGGAATTCTAACTGAGACAAACTTCCTAAGGTCATCTCCTATGACTAGAGAGGAATATGTTGTGCCTAGAAGTTTCTTGTAAAAAGAGATTGCTTCCTTAGCTAATCCTTCTTGTCCAGCCACTACCTCTCCATCTTCTGTTGTAATAGAGGTGATTCTGTTTACATTCCTCCTAGCTTGAACTGTGTTAAAGAAGAATTTAGTACATCTGTCCCCATCCTTTAGCCAGTTAACTCTAGATCTCTGCTTCAGTAGTGAGCTTTGGTTATCTACCATTTGCAAGTATTCCTTTAGAGCTTCCTTTTCAACCGAAGCTAGTAAAACATCTATAAGGTTTTCTACCAATGAAATTTGGATAGCTGACAATTTATCTCTAGCCTTATCAATTTCCTTCGAGTGATTTTGTCCTCTTTTAGAATTAAGGTATTTCAATTCTTGCTTGATAGACTTGAGCTTTTATAGGCAAATGTACTATTTAGTCCCAAAGCAGTCATACTCCATCCCCTTCAATATAGCTTCATGAAAGCCTTTCGTAGTTGCCAAGAAATTATTAAATCTGAAAGGATGAAGGATTATGGCAGAATTAATCAATTTATTGATCCTTATAAAAGTATGGTCAGAAATATCTGGGTCTAGATTTTGCTATACTTTCTGAAAAGGAATTAAGCCAACCCATATTAACCAAAGCTCTATCTAACTTTTTTCTAATATTCCAAGTAGAACTTTGTTTGGTAGACCATGTAAATCTATGGCCTTTTGATTTCAGATCTATAAGTTCCACCTCCTGCATACAATTATACATATCTGAAGAATAATTGTGTAAATTACAATTACCTTCTGCTTCAGATCTGAATAGTATGGTGTTAAAATCACCACATATTAACCATGGAGAATTTGTCAAGGCCTTTAATCATCTGATAGAATTCCACAGTTCAGTCCTTTGAAATCTAAGGTTAAGACCATATACAAAAGTAGCTAAAGCATTAGAGTTTTCCTTTTTTAAGTAGATCTTAGTATGAATAAACTGTTGATTTGTTTTAAAGGCTTTCACATCCACTGAATTACCATCATAAGCAATAATAATTCTACCATACGCATGGCTTTGGTGGTTTGATAATAACTGTCATTTCCTACCCAAACAGCAAAGCTTGTTCAGATTTATTTCCCTAATTTTAGTTTCCAAAAGACAAAAAATCTGAGGTTTCTCCTTTAGGACAAAATTCCTTAAAGCATTAAGTTTGGAAGGGTTATTTATTCCACGTACATTCCATACTATCACAGTCATAGGAGATTGCTCTTACTTTTGGAGCCTTTCCTATTGCTCCTGTTGCTTTTCCTAGAAATCACCTGTTTAAAATGCTCCTCTTGAACTCCTCCATTCAGTGGTTCAACCTTTTGAATGGCTTGTTTATTCTGTTGGGGATTAGAGACTTCTTCTTCTTGATTTGTATCACAATTTCTCAGTCCTTTCACCTCCTTATCCATTTGAGCATTATTTTAGTCAATAAAAAAACCATATATGATCCTCCATTCTTGCATGAATCTAGACCATTTTTTCCTTGACAGTTTCCCCCAATTTTAGGAGAAACTTCCTCCAATTGACTTGGTTTAGAAATTTCAACAACCTGTTCATCCTTCTCCTCCTCTTTCTTTCCTTCCAAATCACTCTTTTCTACACCCATCACCTCTCAATTGTCTCCTCTCGTAAAGATTTTTCCAGTAGGTTTCCATTCTTTACCTTGAGCTTTGAGCGATGGTTTCCATTCGTATATAATCATAACTCTATCCTCTCTAAGAGAATGCTCATTTGTCAATCTTAATATAGGAATGTAGTCCTTCATTTCTTTGGAAATATCCATACTCACACACAATCTGGCAAACTCGACCCTTTTCCTCAATGTTGTGTTCTCATCCATGCATATAGGTTTTCCCAAATAACTAGCTACCATACTCTAGCCTTTGGTAGTCTAATATTCTAGAGGAATGTTGTGAATGTTTACCCATAATGGAATGTTTTTCATTATGATTTTTTCTAGTTCCATTCCCAGTTGCCAACTTTGAAGAAATAGGGGGAGTTGTGAAATATGCTACGAACCTTCTTCAATTATTTTTTTGTGCTTTTGATTAGAGGAGAAAGTGAAGATAATGTTATCCTCCTCAGTGAGCATTACTTCCATTAAACATCTTCATTTCCAATTTCTCTGAGCCCAAGCTTGTATCACTAGAAATGTAAGTCTTTTGTCCATGAAAAATCCAACTAGGGTACACTCCCATGTTCTAGCTCCTTCCTGTAGAAGTTCTAGGCTAGGAGCCACCATTAGTTTCCCTTCAACCTCTACTGGAGGACTAAAAACTAAAGGAGAATCAGAATTATCTCCAATAACTTGTTTCCATATCTTTCTAGCCCTTATAGTAGAAACTCCTTCTGTTGGATATGTTTTCTTTGGGGGAAACTTTAAAATTAAGGGTGGGGTGTTTTTAGAGAGTGGTGGCAAGGAAGAATGGGCTAAAGAGGCATTGGAAGGGGAGTAGGAGTTCACTTGAAGGTTTGCAGTGTTGTGAATCGGTAGAGCAAGGGAGGGAGTAGATGAGGAAGAAAGTGACTTGGTCAAGGGTAAAGGGGGAAATTCACAAGGATTAGGGGGTGTGTTGTCAATCATTGTAAGAAAAAGAAGGAAGAGAAAGCTAGTTTTGGTAAGGTAGCAGAGTTTCAGAAATCTATGCAGGGAGTGTAGGTTTTTTAACGGTAAGGAAATTTGGGCAGGAAAAGTTTTATGGTGGCATAGACAGCAATGCCCCTAGACAAGAAAATGTTGCAGTCGGAGGAGGAAGAAGAATGGGGGATGGAGTATGGAGGACTTGCCAGGGAGCAAGGGGAAATGGTGAAAAGAAGGCAATCAACTGGAGAAAATTGGAAGATGAGGTGGTGGGGAAGAAAGGAAGCTAGATTGATCTACATGGCAGGGAGAGTTGGTTAGTGAGAAAGTGGAGTCTCTCTCTCTAACCCATGTCTAAATGTTGTTAAAAGTTGGAGTACAAAATGTTGGACTTTTTGCACTTTTCTCGAAAAATTTGACAACATTTAATTGTAATTTTTATTTTTAATAATTTATTAGTTAATTTATTAAAAACTAAAAAGTTAAGAAATTTGCATTTTTTTAATCTTTTTATGAATGATCTAGGATATGTAATAATGTCTATGCTACGTGTTACATAAAATTCCTAGTTTCTATAAAGTAGTTGGATCAAGAAAGAATTGTTAATTTGTTATTGCTCGTAAGGTAAAATGATATTCTTAAAATAGAAATTCAGAATTATAAAGTGTCAATCACACATAAAATTTTGTTCTATACCGATATTAAAAATGTTTTAAATTAATTTCAATTCTTTAACTATAGAAGGTAACTTAACCTTAAATAGATTAAAAATTGTTTATTTTTAATTTTCTATTTTATTTTCAAATTAACATTTTTATTTATTTATTATTTAAATTTCTTTCATAACTTGTAAAATTCATAAAAATGATCTTTCTATTTTTATTTTCTTATTATAATCTAAATCACTATCAACTAAATATATATTATTTAAATATTTAGTATTAAATAATAATAAGACTTATTATTGATATAATTTAATAAAATAATTTTCTAAAAACTCCTTCTAATTTTTGGTTTCCAGAATTTTTTTATTAGATTTCAATTGAAAAATAACTCCGAAATACACGTAGTATGAACGTCAAACATGGAATATTCAAATGTCACTAATATAATAACTCAACATAACTTTTAAACTCGATTTAAACGAATTAAACTTAATTTAAATTAATAATTAAAGATAATTATAATAAATTATTTATTTATATCATATTTAATTATTTTAATTTTAGTTTAAGATTTTTGTTAAATCGTCATCTAAATAATATTTGACTAGTCCACGTTTAATATTTATATATGTTTTGTTGATTTATTTACCTAAAGTTTAAAAGATTTTTTTTATAAATCTAAATATTAAAAATGTTGAATTTTAAAGTTTTATTTTTTAAAATTTTAACTCTTTTGTAAAATATTAGGTTACAAATACTTATCTTGGTTTAATAAAGTCTGTTTCAGTCAATTCTAGCAGCAGATATTATTCAAGATATGAACTGTTTCAGTCAATTCTAGCACCAGATATTATTTAAGATATGAAATCAACTTAGACCGCACACTTTTTGGGAGCAGATTATCTGTTCCAGTTAACCAATTCCTATCATGTTCTATTAAATCTCATCTATACATTTATATAAGGTACACTCAAATTTGTGAACAAAATTAAGTAGCATAGGATTGAAACACCTTAATTGAAACACAGGTGCTCCAACCTACCATAATAAAGGGCCCCATCTTTAACGTTGGATGCTAGCTTTCAAGAGGGTCAAATACATTTATTCCAGAAGAGTAATAAATGTAGAGAACATTGGAAGCTTCCCAAATTGTCTTGGAAGCTATTAATGTATTTCCAGTTATTCCAAAAGAGTAATAAATGTCAGAGAATGTAAACACAGGTGCTCCAACCTACCATAATAAAGGGCCCCATCTTTAACGTTGGATGCTAGCTTTCAAGAGGGTCAAATACATTTATTCCAGAAGAGTAATAAATGTAGAGAACATTGGAAGCTTCCCAAATTGTCTTAGAAGCTATTAATGTATTTCCAGTTATTCCAAAAGAGTAATAAATGTCAGAGAATGTTGGAAGCTTCCCAAATATTGTCTTGGAAGTTAAGGAAGCTATATTATATCCGGTTATATAGCAGCTTCCAAGATTGAAACTTAATACAACTACTTCCAAGGTTAAGTGAACATTAACTTTCAAAGTTAACGTTAATTTCTTATACTTATAAATAGTTTTGAAGTATTTAGGTGTATTTTTTATGTGTATTTCCGCTAATTTCTTTAATTTCATCAACATATGCAGCTAAGATACTCCAACTCAAAAATTAGCAAGAAAAATTTTTCACGATTTTGTCTTGTGAGTTCTGAGTGATAATTTAAAGGTAAAGTTTCTGATTTTTTAATGTATTTTTAGCTTATTAAATAATTGAATTTGTTATAATTAATTTGTAATTTGTCATTAATGTGGACATTATATTAGCATTTTAAATCATACCATTAATATTAAATGATATTGTATTTATTTGTGTTTCTCTTTTTTTTAAATTTTAGATTACTTAGTATTTATAAAAATAATTAAACATTAATAAATAATTTAATTTTGTATTTGTAATTTTCATTATACTTTGCCACAAGTTATGTAATAATTGTCTTTTTGAAAAATGAAACAAATTATATTAATCATAGCAAAAGTTATCACACCATTACAATGAGTCACATTGTCATACTACAATCAGTACATACTGAGGTGTCTATAGAGAGCTAAAATGATAAAAAAAAAACAATGAATTACAACTTCTAGTTGTTTTTCAACTCATTACTAAGTGCACTAAGTTTATTGTGAGCTATGAATGCTGCTCGAACCCAATTGACGATGTGTTTCGCGATCCAATATTTTTCTTCTTCAATTTCTTTGTATAATCTCTTGTTTCTCTCCATCCAAATAGAGTAGATGGTGGTAGTAAAAGTTGTTTTAATAAGTGTTCCACTTGGTTCTCCTGGCTTGGTCCTAACAATAATCATGTTAAGTGTCTCGCTCTATTCAAATGTAAACCTGGGTAGTTGTAGCATACTCACTATCCTGCTCTAGATTGCCTAGGTGTAGCTACACTCAAAAAATAAATGATTCCGACTCTCTGCTATAAGTTTACATAAAACAAAAATGGGATCATAATTCCCAAACCACCTATCCTTGGTTTTGAGTCGATTTTTGATTACTAACCAAGAGAAAATGGAAGCTTTCGGTTTTAAAGATTGTCTCCAAATAATATCAAACCAAGGAACCCTTTCAACATCACCCGACAATATCTTATGACATGTGCTATTAAGAAATGTACCTCTTAGGTTAGGTAGCCAGATGATATTGTCCTCTCCTATTGCATCAGGAAGAGGAGGCAAGTACTCTAAAAGTAAGGAGAAACCTCTAAAATTGCTACCCCATTCTCCATCATGGATAAGTGAAGAGACTCTCACATTCAATGGGATACAATTTTTGAGCGGTGCTAATACTTCTCTTTAAATAAGTGGATTGTACAACGTCCAATTATCGAACCAAAATCAAATGCTTACACCATTCCCCACCTGATGCTTAATGTAAGGATTGTTAAGTCAAAATGACTTTATGTTTAATGATTTTGATGAAGAACTAAATGAGACAGAACAAAGTGAGATGGAAGCAAAAGAAAGTGACACGGAAGCAGAAGCAAAATGGGACGGAAGCGAAAAAGAAAAGTGAGACGGATGCGGATCAAAATGGGACAGAAGCGAAGAACAAAGTGAGACGGAAGCAACAGCAAAATGAGATGGAAACGAAAGAAAAATGAAGCGGAAGAAACTGAGACGGAAGGCCCGATACCACGTCGGATGATTATCAGTTTGAGTTGGTTACAGAACTCAACTGAATAACTGATTCTTTAAAGATCAAAAAAAAGAATAAAGAAGCAGTTATCAAAAAGCGGTTGAAGACGAAGGCTATAAATACAAGTTGGAGTCGAAGACTGAAGAAGTTACGAAGTCAGAGATTTTCGAAAGAGTTAGTGAAATTCAAAGCTAGAAATTTTATTGTGCTAAACTTAAAGCTATTCTTATCTGTAACAAAGCTCGAAGCATCTTTCAGTTGAAAGAAGAAAAGCAGATAGCCTGAAGAGGCTAAGTGTGAAAAGAATACTTGTTGTAAAAGACCTGAAGAGGCTCGGAGAAAAGAATACTTGTATATTTGCAAATTATAGTGAAATCTCAGAAAGGATTCTGAGGACTGGACGTAGCCCAAGGTTTAGGGTGAACCAGTATAAATCTGCCGTGTCGACTCTCTCTAAACTTTCAACTACTACTCTTATTGTTTTATACAAGCACTTAGAAATAAATTACAATATTTCGTTATACTGATTTTCAATAGTTTTAAGGAAAAAGCAAGTTTTACAAGAAGTTCTCAAAAAAGAAGATCATTGAAAAAGAATACACAATTCAACCCCCCCTTCTTGTGCATTTGTATATCGAATATTAAGTCTATACTAACGTGTGATTTACTTCAAGGATAGACCAAGCTTCTCAAGTTAAGAATGTAGTTGAAAGTGCAGGCATATTCTCTAGAATTTCCAAGTTGCCAGAAACTTCAATCCTGAAGATTATATTCATTTACCCACTTGATCCATAATGCTTTTTTGTCATTGAAGAGTCATCATATTGTTTTGCATAAAAGAACCTTTTGCATTTATGAAATTGAGATAACTCCGAGTCCACCTTGCTTTTTTGTTAGAGTAATGTCACTCCATTTTACCTTGGCCTTCTTAACATTTTCTATTTTTGCTGACCACAAGAACTGTAACATCCCTCGTCATTCCATCTAAATGCGACATTCTTCCTTAGAAGTTTAGTCAGAGGGGCTGAGATTAAAGAAAATCCCTCGACAAACCGCCGATAATAACCAGCTAATCCGAGAAAACTCCAAATCTCTAATACATTCTTCGATGTCTCCCATCTCATTACTGCTTCAATTTTTACTGGATCCACCTGAATACCATGCCCTGTTACTATATGACCCAGAAATACCACCTGATTCAGCCAAAATTCACATTTACTGAATTTGGCATACAATTGAGATCAGATTTAATGAGTTGATGAGGTATGCTGCTGTCTTCATTCCTACTGAAGTAGAAAAATGCAGGAGATTTGAAGAAGGCCTGAACATGGAGATTCGGACAAGGCTAGCTCTTCCTAACCTGAGCAATTTCACTGAGCTCAGAGCAGCCTCAATTCGAATGAAGCAATTGTTGAGAGACGGTCAGTCTGAGCAGAGATCAGAGACTAGTCAGAAGAGGCCCAACGAGTCTCAAGGTGGTTCTAGCAGAAGGTTCAGCAAACGTCAGACCCGAGCATTTAGACCACCAGCTGGATCTAGACAGTCAAGATTTAAATAGAGGGGTGGTTTCACTCAGACTGGGAATAACAGGGGTGCAACATCGGGTCAATTGCCAGCTTGTCAATATTGTGGGAATAGGCATAGTGGCGTATATTGGAGGTTGACAAGAGCCTGCTTTCGGTGTGGCTCACATGATCATCAGATCAGAGATTGCATATTGATGTCTGGGGCACAGTCTGTTGGGAGAGGTAGTAGAGTAACAGAACTTACTATTCAGTAGAGCCGAGCTAGTGGGATTGGACAGAGAGGTTATGGTAGAGGCAGGACGAGTTCTAGAAGTGTTACTGGGAGGACTGATGTGCGGAGCAATCAGCCGCAGTCTCAAGCTAGAGTTTATGCCATGACGAGACAGGAGGCTTAGGATCCTCCAGATGTCGTCGCAGGTGTGTTATCCTTATTTACTTTTGAGGTTTATGCATTGCTAAATCCTGGATCTACGCATTCATTTATCTCACCGCACATGGCATCTAAATTGCATCGTGATAGAGAGTTCCTGAAATGTGGATTAGAGGTGAGGACACCAATTGGTAGTACTACCGTGATTGGGGAAGTCTGTAAGAAGTGTCTGATTCGAATTGACCAGGCAGAGTTGGCAATAGATTTGATTGTTTATAGTTGAAGGTGATAGATGTTATCTTAGGCATGGATTGGCTCACTGCTCATAGAGCCATCATGAACTGTTATACAAAGGGAGTGATTTTAAAGTCTCTTGATCAACCGAGAGTAGTATTTAGAGGCATTAGTCAAGCAGTGCTAACTAAACTGATTTCATTTATTAGTGCTCTGAAGTTAATGTATGGTTGATGTGAGGCCTATTTGGCCCACGTGATTGATACTCGAGCTGAATAGAATGTACAGGATATTCCTGTGGTTAAGGGATTCCTGGATGTGTTCCCCGCTGAATTACCAGGTTTGCCTCCAGATCGAGAAACGGAGTTCACAATTGACTTAATTCCAAGTGATGCTCCTATATCCATTCCTCCATATAGGATGACACCTGTGGAACTGAAGGAGTTGAAAGTTCAATTGCAGGAGTTGCTCGAGAAGGGGTTCATTAGGCCCAGTGTTTCACTTTAGGGCGCTCCAGTACTGTTTGTGAAAAAGAAGGATGGTACCTTGAGGTTGTGTATTGATTACAGGCAACTCAATCGAATTATAGTGAAGAATAAATACCCATTGCCTAGAATTGATGACTTGTTTAATTAACTGCGGGGAGCCCCGAGTATTTATTAAACTTGATTTGAGATCTGGGTATTATCAGCTAAAGATAGCAAAGGCGGATGTACCAAAGAGTGTTTTTAGATGCAGGTATGGACATTTTGAGTTCTTAGTAATGCCATTTGGGTTGACTAATGCCCCAGCTGCATTTATAACATTGATGAATAAGGTGTTTCAACCCTACTTGAACCGATTTGTAATTGTGTTCATTGATGATATTCTGGTGTATTCAAAAAGTAATGAGGAATATGCTGAACATCTGAGAATAATTTTGCAGACTATTTTTTTATTTTAAAAAATAAAAATAATAAAAATAATAGATCAGTGAAATTGTGACATGTGGCAGTAGTGAACAGTGACACTTATAGAACATGCAATATAGCCACGTGGTGTATGGGTTCGGTGTAGCTCATTCCTTGTTGTTATCTCTTCACCGAAAGCATTGTTAAACAAAAACAACTTTCTTCTTGTTTACCAACACTGAAACACCAGCTGCTCACTCTGTACACTTGATTCACCCACACTGCTGAAAGTTTTGTTACATCAAGTAAGTGATTTTGGTAATAATTTAATGGTATTTTGGTGATGTTTGAACTTGGCTAAATAGGTTATGATTAAATGAAGCAAAAGTGTAGATGTTAGTGAACAAAAATGCATATGTTTGAGAGTTAGAAAAGTGCAGAAAAATGGAAACATGCATGAATATGTTGGTTTCGGAACTGGATGGGAATCTTAGATTTTTGACTTATTTTTGGTTGTGTTGAACTGAGAAGAAAGTGGTATAAGTACTTTATGTATGAGTTGAATAATATAGAAATGAGAAGATTAAAAGATGTGCAGAAACAATATATAATGTTGCAGTAAACTTCATGCTTTTTTTTTGTTATATAGGCGTGAATGTTTAGGTAATGTTAGTGATGGGTTTAAATGAGGCTAGAGTTAAAGAGGACATAAGAGTAGTGTGGTATTGTGTTTTAAGAAGGATTAAGATTATAGAAAAATATGTTCTGGTGAGGGAAGAAAAAAATATAGAATTGCAAAAAGTTGGGAACAAAAAAAACAGTAAAGAGAGAGTGTGTGTATGTGTAGTTTTGGCTTTTGGTGTTTAAGTGTAACCTTTGGATTTCTTTTGAATTGTTTGTGTTAAGATGAAAGTTTGTGAAGTTTTAACTTCAGAAAGGTGTGAAAATTAGGATATATGTTCTATTGAGAATTTTTACTGTTCATGGAAACAAAACTTGCATTGGAGAAAGGAAGAAGGTGATGGATTGCGTGTATGACGTTCATGTTGAAATGTAAATATGAACTAGAGTAAATTGAATGGAACGGGAGTAGAAATGCGGAGATAAATCTGATAGAGAAAAATATTGAAGTAGGTTTTGTTTGGGTTGAAACTCGTTTTGCAAAAGTGCAGCCGATGAAGATACATGCAGAAAATGATGAACAATTATATATAATTCTATTTTTGATGTTATGCTTAATCTGTTTTTTTTTTTAATTGTTTGAGTTATGATGAGCTAAAATGGAAGTAAAAGAGTTGGATAGAGCGTCATATGTGTTAATTGAATAAGATAGAAGGAAAAAAAAAAGAAGAGAAAGAAGAGGAGAAGTGCAGTTCGGTGAAGAAGATGAAGGTTGGTGTTTTAGAGGGAGAAAAGGTGGTGGTTGTATGTATGGGTATGAGCTAGAGAATTTCATTGAACAATCTTAATTCTTTTGGCTATAACTTTTTCATCCGAACTCCAAATAACTTGAAACTTAGATCAACAGATTCCTAAGACATTTTTCTCTCTCCATAAAAATTTAGAGTTATCTGAATTGATTTGAAAGTGATTGATAAGATGAAAGTGTGGAAGTCTGTTGGAATGTTATGAACCGGAAATTTTCATGAACATGCTTCGGTTTTCTAATTATAACTTGAGCTGTAGATTTCTGAATGAGTTAATTTTTAATTCTTATTAAACTAGAGACATGTTTCTACAATTTTTGTGAAGAAGTCGAATTTTAATTCTGTCTCTATGATTTTCAAAATTGGCATGAAAGTGAGTTGTAGCTTAAGCTGAAGCACTGTCAGGGACATAAATCATGTCCTGTGGTTATTGAATAAATTGTCTTGATGTGGGCCAAATTAGGCTGAGTTATCCTCACCAAAGTTGTATCTTATTCTCTTATCTTTAAATTGGTATAAAGTTTGTAATTTTTGGATATCTGAGCTGAAAGATATGAGTTGTGCAATTAGAGGGTATGATTATGTACTAGCTAAAAGTTCAAATGTGTAAAGTCTGTGATATTTTGTACATAACTCATAAAATACTGAAGCAAATTGGATGATCTTAGAGTCATTGGAAATTTAAGACATTGGAGAACAAATTTCCAGAAGGGAGTTTTGCTTAATTTTGTCATTTACCCTATCAGATTAATTATGCAAAGTTGACCTGAAATCATGTGGGTAGAAAATCTGAAGTGGCCAATTAAGTTATGTAATGGATTTCACATTGTTTTATTATGGTCTAATTTATAAGTACCAAATGATATTATTGAGGGCTTTGATATGTGATCGATTTAATGATGAGAATTGCAATAAGATACCCGAAATTGTCATGAATATGCATTGTACATAGTTAGCTTATATGAATGTGCATTAATGAATACAAAATTGTGCAATATTGTGATATATATATATGTATTGTATGTATAGAGGAGCACATTGAACGACTACATCTAGACATTGCCGGGACATCAAGGCAATAGCTGTTTGGAGCATACTGTGAGTAACCTAAGATGGTCTCACCATATTGTTTAGTACATTATTGAACTGTATTGCGATTTTATTGAATTGTACTAAGTTGTGTTGATTGTTTACTGGATTCTGGACAATATTTGTCCGAGGCATTTTGATGTATGAGAATGATATTGGAAGTGCTACTTGAATGTGATGCGTCTGCCTAAATGATTTTCTGATTCTCAACTGAAAGGTTGAATGTCGAACCTAGTCCGATGACCACTACTACTGTGACTGTTACTATAATTGATAATGTGACTGATATACTGTTATATTACATGCAAATGAAAGTGATTGAATTGATGACTGAATTGTGGCATGCACTTCATTCCAATGCATGTAATATAAAGGAGTTGTGACTGTTGTGGCTATTGATACTGTTACTGATATGAGCTTTAAGCTCCCGCATATGTGGTTTGAGCCTATGGCTTGTTGTGATCAATGAGTCACTGACTGATTGACTGAGCTCGATAATTCAGGATACTATAAAAGCACACAGTCACAACAAAATAAAATTGAGTGTGAGTCTCATACATGTCACATCCGCATATAATTTGAATTCATTGAATGATTTACAAAGTTGTATAAATTTTGTTATATGATTGAACTGTGTATCTGAGAAATGATTTATCTGTGATAGTATTTGATACTTGTTAAATGGAGTTGAGCTGTATGATTGCATGTTATAATTGATCTCGTTTTATGTCATGAGTGAACCATCGAGGATGGTTACTCTACTGAGTTCGCAAAACTAATCAAAATTGCACCATTACTTTTTAGGTTCGAGAGTGAGACGACCTAGCTTCCAAGATTCCGTAGAAGCATATTTTGTGCAACTGTTACAGTCAGATTTGGCTCAGAGGTCGGTCAGTTGAGATTGAGGACTTAGCTCTTTTTTCATGTTTATTGTATTTGGTGTGTACTGAGTTGTTGCTCATAGGATAATGTTGTAAACCTTGGATGGTATTGTGTTGTATGAAACGATGTAAATTATGGATTTGGATCACTGTGATAACATTTTGAGTTTAGAAAATGTGTGATTGATGATTTAGTATATGATGCCATGTTATGTACAGTGAAAGTGAGATAGTTAACATGTCATTTCTGACAGGCATGTACACGCGTATCCGATAGACACACATGCATATATTAGTTAGGAATGGGGTGTTACAAGAATGCTTTAAGAATTTTATCAATCTTCTTGTTAACCTGCTTAGGCAAAATAACATGTACAGACCAATGAATATGTAAAATATTCAATACTGAAGTGATGAGAGTCAACCTCGCTGCCATTGATAGAAACCAATTATGCCAAGTATTCATCTTTTCCTTAATCTTCTCGATCAAGGGAATGAAATAAGAAAATTTGGGCTTGGCTGTTGTAATTGGCACTCCCAGATATTTGAAAGGAGCGATGTGTAATCTGAAACCAACAATGCCAGTGATTTCCTCTTTATTTCGCACATCTGAGGATTTGTACATATTGCTCTTCTCCATATTCACCTGTAAGCTAAACCATTCTGAAAATATACGCAACATATTTTTCAAAAATTTAATGGAGTGAGTGTTTGTGCCACTGAGTAGCATCCAATCATTTGCATAGGTCAAATGTGTTAATTGAAGTCGTCTACATTTATGTTGGAAGTCAAATCTGCCATTACTGACAATAAGTTTAGAGATCGATCTAGATATCTCCTTCATTGATAAAGTAAAAAGGTAAGGGGAAAGAGGATCCCCTTGCCTAATACCTCTGGTTGTCTTGAAAGGTAAAGATGGAATGCATTCACCATTACACTGAGAGAGGGTGTTTGGATATATGTTAATAGCCAATATCTAAATTTGGGTGGTAAACCTATAGCTTCCAGTATACCTCCAACTAATAGTATCATACGCCTTGAAAAGATCAATTTTCATCAGACATCTTTTGATAGGTTTCCTTGAGTGATATTCCCCTAAAAACTCTTATAAAAGGAGTATATTGTCTCCAATACTTCTTCCTAATAGGAATGCCCTTGTGCCATGTGAATAACTTCTGATAGTACAAGTTTCAGCCTTTGAGCAAGCAACTTGGCAATCACTTTATAGATAGTAGTGCAACAGGATATAAGTATGTATTCAGTTATGGAAGATGGATGTTTCTACTTAGGAATAAGGCAGATATATGTGTGATTCACCTCCTTGAGCAATTTGGTAGATGAGAAACCTCTGTACGTAGGGCCCAGTTATCTCCCAGGTGGTTTGAAAAAAGAATGCAGTGAATCCATCTGGACCAGGTGCTTTTGAAGAATGAAGGTTGAACACCACTTCTTTGACTTCCTGTGAGGTAAAAAGAGAGGTTAATCTATCAACGAGTTCCTGTTCGAGAGAAATTCCAAAAACATCTTTGACATTGAAACCTTGTGGAGGGTTATCTATAGTCCTTATCATTCTGCCAGCAATTATTCACCAGTTCCATATATCCTACCATCCGTGTAACTCCACTATTGGATTTGTGTTCTTGTAGAGTTCATATAAGTTTAGTGATAATATGACTAAATCAAATAATTTAAGTTACTCAATTCAAAGACTATATAAATGGTTTCCTTTATTATAAAAATACTTATGATTCTATTAAACATGTCGTGATAATAAAATAATAAAAAAAAATATTCAATCATTTCCACAACTTATAGAATATGATAATATTTGACTTGGGAAACTTAGAATATTTAATAACTTATAATATAATTTACTATATTTTCTCCTAAGTATGTTAATTTCTTGTATTTTTAGAAATTAGTATTTCTCTATCATTAAAATTTGCTCTTTGTTTTTTCATTTTTAATATTGGATATTAAATTTTGCTATTTATTTTGTCCTATGTCACAGATATAATACCATTGATATATCTTTATGATATATTGTGAAGCTATTGGTGTTTGGTTGTGCTTGCATACTTCTTCCAATTTCATATAGGTGCTTTTGTTCTTTTTCTAGTCCAACTGTGTTATAATTGATTTATATTATATTGCCTAAAAAGCATTTTTCTGGAAGTGAAAAAAGGAGAAAAAGCAAACAAGTAGAATTGTTGATAGAATCCCAAAAAGGAGCAATTAATAAATTTATTAAAAGAGTAGGCTCTTCTAGTAAGAGTCTCGAAGAATTAGGTGAAGGTAGTTTTGAACAATATAAAAAAACTTAAGTGATGAGATTCATATTCATGAGGATATTAACAATTTGATTAAGTATAATCATGTACCAGATGCATTCACTTTAGAAAATTGAAAGGCAGATGACCAAGTAAGCCCTATATTGGATATTTATGATCCTAGAAATTGGGATAATCTTGATAATAAAGCAATGGATATTTTAGTTGAAAAGGAGCCTATAAGAGAATTGAATCTTGTATTTCCTTTAGACAATACCTCTCATCATTTTTCATATTCTTATTATTATAGAAATTTGAGTAATTGAGAGATTAGCGATAGAAAATGATTGGTTTACTCTAAACATATAGATAAAGTATATTGTTTTGTTGTAAGTTGTTCAAATCTAACAACAAACAAAATGCATTAGCAAATGATAGATTTAGAGATTGGAAGCATCTTAGTGAGAGACTCAAAGAACATGAGAATTACATTGAGCATATGACTAATATAAGAACTTGGAATGAATTAAGAGTAAGATTGAGCAAAAATCAAACAATTGATAAAGATTTGCAGCAAGAAATTGTAAAGGAGAAAGAACATTGGAGACAAATTTTGATAAGAATAGTCTTTGTTGTGAAATATCTTGTTAAATACAATTTGGCTTTTCGAGGATCCAATGAGAAACTTTACCAAAATGGTAATGGTAATTTTTTAGGATTGATTGAGATGATTGCTGGATTTGATTAATAATGCAAGATTATGTTAGATGTAACATCCTATTACTTGTAGGAAGGTTAGAATAGTAAATATGAGGGATCAATGAGAGATAAGAAGTGCATTTTCATGCTCATGCATAATATGTTGTACACATACACATGAATAGTGAAACTATTGCATATAAAAATAATTGTACATGCATTTATGAATAATTCTGGGTATATTAGAGTAAGTTGTGATTTCTTGGGAATGTTGTGAATTTTTTTGAATTTATTTATATTGGAAATTTTATTGGTTAGTAAACTTTTTATATTTGTGAATTTTGGTGAAATTAGGATTTATTTTCAGAATTTATAGAGTATTATGGAAAATTGGAAAAAGAAATCAAAAGAAGTTTAGAGATAATTGGATTGTAAAGAGGAGAGCTAAATGGAGTAAGTTTCAAATGAAACTAAGTTAGAACTTAGGCATTAGGTAAGTGACAAGTGTCACCTAGTTAAGTTACTTTTATAATTTGTTAAAAGTAAGTTTGAGTTATCTAAGAGTTAAAAAAGGGGTTAGCGTTATTTCATAAGCTTCCATCTCTTTCGTAACAACCTTCTTCAAATTTTCTTCAAATACATAGAGTTTTCCATCAAATACCTTCTGAGGGGTTTCTTTGCTTTTCCTCATCCCACAGCTCTACCACACTGTTATTTGTTTTTTTTATGCTTAAGAAAACCCAAACTGGATAATTTTCCCAATCGAATACATGTTTTTGCATGGAGTTTAGGGCTTGAAGATAGGTGAAGATTTTGGCGTTTTCAACAAGTAAGTAATGAATAAATTCTTTAGAGTTGTGGATTTATGAAATAAATTTGATGAATTTATTATCAATGCATGATCATGGCATTTACGTATATATATTATGAATACTGTGTTGATGGATGAAAATTTTTGGTTATAGTGTTAATTTAGTATTTGATGGATTGTTAGTGATCAAGTGTTGTGGAAATGGTTTTTGGAGTTGAAATATCGATGAAATGATGTATAGGATTGGTGTAGAAAATTAGATATGCAATATATATGAGTGTACACATGAGTTGATGAAAGATTTAGAGATGCTCAAGAAAATGAATTTTGAGTTGAAGAGTAATTGTAAAATAATGGTCTGAGATGGGAATCAATGTTTAGATGAAAGTTGGGAGGAAACATGGAGATTGAGAACAAAAGTTAAAAATGCAGAAAAAGTGACAGAGCATGAATAGGGTGAATATGAATTTTTGGCTTTCGATGATTTTTGACTAAACTTGTATATTTTGGAGTAATATGAAATTATAGTGAATGAGTTTAATGAAATGGAGTAGAAAAACTAGAAATAAAAATTTGAAGTGTTAGATTTTAGAGAATGAACCCTGGAAATTTTTTGGAAATGAATAATAAAAGAATTAAATTTGATATGAAACTTCTGTTAATTTTCTGTACTGATCTAGAGAGATTTTGACAAAGTTGTCTTCATGAAATTTGTAAATCTTTCTTTTAGCTTTCCATTGATATAAATTTTGTAATTTTTGAAGTTTTGGATCAAAATTTATGGAGTTTAGAAGTTTGGTTTTGGTAAAGAAGTAGAACAGTGAATGAAAGAGAAGTTAGAGAACTTAAAATTTTGATATGAACTTCTATGAATAAAACTGTATTGATCTAGGCAAATTTTGACAAAATGGTTTATGAAAGTTGTAGATATTTCTTTTATCTTTCCATTGATATAAAATTTGTAAATTTTGAAGTTCTGGATCAAAAGTTCTGGAGGTTTGAAGTTAAGATGTCGATGGAGAAGATGAAGTAGTGATGCATCGTCTTGGAAAATTTTGGGAAAAGTAAGGACGACGTTGACTTTGAAGGTTGAAAGTGAATTTGCACCCTCATGCTTATGCACGATCGTGCTTTTGAGGGGTTTTCTTTTTACTGAACAACTTTCCTTCTTTTGACCATAACTTCTTGGCTAGACCTACAAACGACTTGATTATTGAAGCAATAGACTCATAACACATTTTTATACCTCTCCATAAAAATTTGTAGTATTCTTAATTGAGTTGGAGAATGTTGATCAAAAGAAAGTGTGGGAATTTGTTGGTACAGTGTAAATAGGAATATCTTACTGAACATACTTCAATATTTTGATTATATTTGGATCTATAGGATTCCAAATGAGATGATTTTTGATTTGAAGTAAACTAGAGATATATGCCTACAAATTATGTCAAGAAGTAGAATTTTGATTCATCAAATTTTCTTAAATTCATAAATTTTCTCACCAATTTCTTTCTCATTTCAATTCAATTTAATATTTCTAAT
>JAOTAX010125553.1:0-20068 GCA_025629825.1 Erythroxylum guanchezii | reverse complement strand
TAATCGTCTTTATGGCAAAGGAATTTGAGAGTAAAATGGTTGAATTTCCAAATGGGAAATTATATTGTTTTGATTTGAATAAGTTTGAATAAAGAGAAAAGGAATGAATAATATGAAAAAGAAAAGAAAAAAAATCTATACCGGGTTTTCGGATTTGGTTTAGTCTTAGGGTTTCCAACGCGATGTTTTTCTATAATGGTTGTTCTCGGATGTCGGACATCTGTTTCGGTTCGATTGAACCGTTCCTTTGTTTGTTTCGCTTTGTCTTTCGATTTGTTTTCCGATTCGCGACCTGTTCATTAGTTTCAATTTGTTTTCCGATTTGCGATCAGTTCATTACTTCGTTTGGTCCGCTTTTCGCTTTCGATTTTGTTTCTGCTTTTCGTTTTTTTTCCGGTTGGGGTCCGGTTTCGAGATCGGGTCCCAACATCATGTTCCAAAATCGGGTCCCAATACAAGTAGCTAAAGGCATCAAACAAAGGGACCCTATTTCCCCTTACTTGTTTTCCTTATTCTTTGAAGTTTTGACCAGCTTGTTTAAAAGAATAGCCTCTAAAAATTCCTGTTATAAGTTTCATACAAAACATAGGAAGCCCAACATAGTGAGCCTTAGTTTTGTTGATGATGTATTAATCTTTTTCAAATTTGACGTCAAATTTATTTCCATCACCCCTAAGGTATGTAAAATTTTCAACTCACTGACGTAGCAGGATATAACACTACTCAAAATAACTTGACCTATAACTATAATAGTAATGAATCTAGGTCGATCCCACAGAAAGTGTGTGTAAGTCTTTTGAAATGAAAATAATAGATGTTTAGGTTGCGAGGAAGCGGAGGGGGGGGGGGGGGCGGGTTGGATTGGTTTAATAACAAAATAATATAAAGCTAAAATAATGAAAACAAATTAAAGAAAACATGCAAAAATAATGAAAGCAATGAATTCGTTAGGGACTCGATTCTTTAATTCAATCTCAGCCTACACCCAATTAGAAATATTTGATTGAATTGTTATCTTCACACCTCTCTTGGAACTATTGTTTGTAGATTAACAACAAGCTTTGTTAACCCTGATTCTCCCTTAGCTTATGTTTAATTAAGAGACACTAGTTAATTAAACGTAGCTATCATACAACGTAGGAGACACTATTTAGATTTAATTGGACAGCTACATTATGAATTAGGAAAACAGACAAATCTAAGCAACAACCACATACGCTCACGCCATTTGACCTAGGTTATGCTATTCCTAATGATTCGAAACCATTAGTTGCCACAAACGAATCACAACATAACAATTAAGAATTATATTAAATTCTAGCAATAGGTTTGCAACAAAACATTCTAATGAACGCATTAAAATCATCTTTTCAAAATACCCAAACAATAAACATAAGACAACACAATCAATCCCTAAAGTGCTTAACTCTACTTTTATTTCAATGATTCTTAAAACTACTTATCCTTCCTCGTGTACGACTTTAGACCAATTTCTTGTTGTAACCTTATTTATAAGGTGATCTATAAAATTTTGGCAAATAGGCTTAAAGACTTGCTTCCTCACATTATCAACCCTAGCCAAAGTGCCTTCTTAAAGGTCGTCAAATAGGGGATAATATCCTTCTGGCTCAAGAGATCTTTAAGAACTACCATTTGTCCAATAACCACAAGTGTTGTGCTTTCAAAATTGACCTTAGGAAAGCCTATGATTCCATTGACTGGGATTTCCTCCTTAATACTCTCTTAGCTGTAGGTTTGCCTCCTATCTTTGTCTAGTGGATCGAAGAGTGTATCATTTCCCCTTCATATTCGATTTTGATCAATGGATCTCCTTCAAAAATTTTTCGTGGTAAATCAAGGTTAAGACAAGGGGATCCGCTATCCCCATATCTCTTCATCATGTGTATAGAGGTCCTTTCGAGAAGTTTGGCTGCTTTTATAGCTTGTAATATCTCTTTTAAGTACCACTAGAGATGTAAAGCACTAAAACTGTCCCACCTGTTATTTGCTGACGATCTTTTACTATTTTATCATGCTGATTTGGTTTTGATTCAAACTCTGTTAATTACCTGCGCCTTTTGTCAAATATATCTGGGTTGGACATGAACCTGAGAAAGAGTCAATACTTTTTATCTTTTGATATGAGTCATATGGAACTTCATCTTGAATCCCTAACAGGCCTTCATAGAGATCACTTTCCTATTCGTTATCTAGGGATTCCTCTCTTAACAAGTAGGCTTTTTAGAAGAGATTGCATTCTCCTTTTGGATAAAATTGATGTGAGAGTAAACAAGTGGACCTATAGATATCTTTCCTATGCTGGTAGATTGCATGGTCATCTCCGTACTCTCAACTTTTTAGGTGTATTGGTCTAGTCATCTTATTCTTCCCTCCTCCATTATTAAAGATATTGAGATCAAATTAAGAAATTTCCTGTAGTATGGGAATGTAGTGTCTATCTCTTATGAGAAGGTTAAATGGAATGATCTTTGTAGACCCAAGAAAGAGGGTGGTTTAGGCATTAAACACTTTTCTACGTAGAATAATGTGCTTAGAGGAAAAAGAATTTAGGTGCTTTTTACTGATAGTGAAGCTTTATGAGTCAGATGGGTCGATACCATTATTCTTAGAAGGAAAATCTTTTGGAATGCACAACCTAGTTATAATAGCTCTTGGATTTGGAGGAAGCTGCTATATGTTAGGGATCTTATTGGGATCCAATTTAGATTTAAGATAGGAAATCGGATGTCTACTTTTATAGCTGGACCCTTGGCATCCTAGAGGTATTCTGAAAGACCTCTTAACCCCCAGAATGATCAATGGTTTAGAATTACCAATGAATGCAAAAGTTCCTGAGATTATCAGGAATAATGTGTAGAATTGGCAGGAGGTCACATTATAAACTATATGAACCCTAGAGCCCTTACCATATCAACCAGAATGCTCTCGACCTGATAGATTGGAATAGCTAGCAAGTCCCTCTAAAATATACATAAATGCCTCGGCCTACTCCATCTTGAGACCTCCCAATCCTTATATCCATGGTATAATTAGTCTGGCATAAAAGAACTAGCCTAAGGTATGCATTCATCCTATGGCTAGCTTTCCTTAATAAGTTGCAAACGAGGGACAAACTTCTCTTCTCATATGTCCCAAATCACTGCTCCTTGTGTTTCTTGGCTAATGAGTCTATTGACCATCTGTTTTTTGAGTGTGATTACTCAAAAATAGTATGGCCGCGTTTTCTAGAACATTTTCATATTCACTTGTCAACTCTGACAAATCTTGAAGCCCTCCTAAGCTGGTTTAATCACCCATCAAACTACACAAATACTGACCTTGACTTTCTTCCCATTATCCTCTCTGTTACTATTTATAACCTTTGGTCTGAAAGAAGCCATCGAACTTTCAAGGACAAAGCCGTGGGAGTTGGGAATTTGAACACCAGAGTGGTCTTCCAAGTTATAGAAATTCTTGGCTCAAATACTGAGGAAAGGTAAATACTGGTTGGGATTATTTCTTTAATTGTTTTGTTTTGCAAGTTTTTCTAGTTATTGATAGTTTTTGATCAGAGGAGATTCCTTACTCCTCTGTTGGTGTCTTAAAGAATCAGAAACACTTATACGTGTTATCCACGGAAGGATGGGTGAAAATTATGAGGGCTTATGATGAAGATCTCATACACGAGACTAAGTGATAGGAATAATAAGGATGCAAGAACATTTATACAAATATTGTAAAGGGGCTTCCTTGGTGCTTCACCAAATAATATACCACCTTCTGCAAAATGGAAGAATGCAGCTAAGACGCTTAATCTCATGTAATGCGGATGTGAATTTTTGGGTTTTGATGCGAGAATAACTGTTTATTTTAATTTATTTCTTTACTTTGATAATCTGTAAATGTTTGTGTTGCTGGTTAAGATGAGCCTTCATTCAAGGTCATCTTAGGTGGTAGATATGTACAGGCGCGACGCTGCGGTTGGTTCGATTCATAAGGAACAATTTTTGTAAAGCTCTTCATGTTTTTAAGGTAGGATGCTCTTTTGTTTTGGGAGGGGATTGCCTCCAGGGCAATCCTGTGGCTTGTACATGACTAATTTTGGTTTATTTAAATTTCTAATTTACCAAAAAAAATTCGTAAAGAGAGTAAGAATAACAAAAACGATGAAAAATATGCTTAACTAGGTTCTTTGGTGTCGATGTTGTCAACTCCGAATTGGCGTCGAGAAGTCTAGCGCTCCTTGGGTCTCTCCATATGTGAGAGCTTCATCGCCCTCTTAATTTTTTTTCTCCTAAGACCTCCTCTGATTTTTCCCAACTGAAAACATGCCTTCTCTGCCATCAAACGATGTATTTATACTAAAAAGTAGGGTTTGGGACAACTGGATATTTCTCACTAGTGTGCATGATGGTGTCATACCCGTGAGCCAACTTAGTTGAGGCTCACAATCGTGAGCCTCATATGCATGGGCATGACATGGATGTCACGCCCAGGAAAAATGAATCATGGGCATCACAAATGTGTCACGCCTATGACACCTTTTTTCATGGCTATGAGATGTGTCTCATGGCTGTGACAAATCAAACATCGCAGTGAACTGGTTCAACACTCTTCATGATCTCCATTTTATACATTTTCTTGTCTCCTTTTCATCTAATTCTTCTTCTTCTTGTTCCATGAAGAAAAGTGAATGTGAATCTTCGAAAAAAGGCTCAAATATAGTGCTTTCGATTCACTTTAGCTCCTTCACTTTTGAATTGTACCTAAAACCAAATTTGAAATAAAGTGAGTATCTTAAGCATTTTCATATCATTAATCACTGTGTTAAGGATTAAATGTATGATATTTATTCATTTCCCCCATACTTAGCTTTTGATCGTCCTCGGGAAAAACATCATATTCAAAATCATAGATCCATAATCATTTACTCATTTCCCATATGTTCCAAGAATATATAGCTATAAGTAAAGAGAAATAACTTTAAAAAATCATAGCAAGAACTCAACGTTCAATGCTTCTTCTCATTATCAATCAACATTCATCACCTTTAAAAACTGAGCAATCTAGACGTAGACTTAGACAAAATGTGTTTAAACAAGATATATCAATGGGTACACTTAAATACCATTTATGGGCTAGAATATGCCATTGAGATTAAATTTTATGTATTTAAGGTTCCTTGATGTGTTTGTTAGTGCTTCAGGTCAAATATAAAAGAACGGAGGAGATTCATAGGAAGCCCGGAGCAAAATCTAGAGCCACGATAGTGATAGAAGCTTGGTGGAGGTGCCACGACCTTGGCCTCATCTGCTATGATTGTGACATAAGAAAATTTTGGTGCCATAACCGCGCAACCAATCAAGGACTTACTAGACCTCCTATTCAAGCACCTTCATTCAAAATTAAGCCAACCCTATGGAACATGTTACAAACAAGTGTCCAATTCTATGGACTGACCAATGAGGATCCCAATGCATATATAGTGAACTTCCTTGAAATATGTGATACCTTTTGATATCATGGGATATCGGAAGACGCGATTAGGATGAGGCTTTTTCGCTTTATGTTAAGGGATAGAGCCAAAGCTTGGTATCACTCTTTCATTCCCTCAAATGTCACAACATGTGGGAGCAATTGGTACATGCACTGCTAAACAAGTATTTTTCCCTCACTAAAAGTATGAAAATGATAAAAGAAATGAAGAACTTTCAACAGAGTGATGAGGAATCATTTTACGAGGCATGGGAAAGATATAAGGACTTACAAAGGAGGTGTCTACACCATAACCCACCAAAAGAATTCCTTTTGTAGGCCTTCTACAACAGAGTCAATCCACCTATGAGAGATACCATAGATGCAGCATCAGGTAGATCGCTTATGTGAAAAACTGTTGATGAAATGGAGGAGTTGCTTGAAGAAATGGCTAGTAATAGCTATCTGTGGATGAATGATAGGATTAGACAACCTATAACCTTTTGTGAGCAAAAAGGAGCTTTAGCTATTAACCCAATTACAAAAATGTAAGCTAAGATCGAAAACTTGACTCGACAGTTGAACAACATGAAAGCTTCTTCTTCAGCCCCTGTTAAGGCCATTCAATAAAGATGCGAGCTGTGCGGCCTGGAAAATCATGATATCATTGACTACTTCCTAATGCAAGGTAATGAAACGGAGCAACTTAAATATATGGGAGCATAGTTTGGTCGTAGTGGAGGGAACAACCCCTATTCGAACACGTACAAACCTGAGTGGAAGAATCATTCAAATTTTTCATGGTCAAACAATGCTGGAGGTCAATTCCAACCTTAAGGGCCACTTGGTTTCCAACAGTAGAAACAATATTCCACAAAAGATAAATTAGATAAAATCTTGGAAAAGCTTGGAAGCTTAGATGATGCTCAAAAAAGTTTGGAAGGTAGATTTGAAGAAGTAACAAAGAATCATGCATCATCCATCCACATTTTAGAGATTCAATTGAGCCAATTGTTAAATGCTTTGTCTTCATAAAGTGCAGGAAGTCTCCCAAGCAGTTCTGCCTGAACATTGAGGAAGCAACTAAAATCTATCACACTTTGAAGTAGGAAAGAACTTGAACAACCCACAAAGAAGAAAGTTGCAAACCCTCCTTTTATCGAGAAAGGTCAAGAAAAAGAGAAAGATGTAGATGTGAGCAAATACCCTCCTTATATTGCTGCTCTGCCATATCCACCCAAAGTTCTATATCCTTAATGATTGTAGAAGACTAAACTGGATGCACAATTTGAAAAATTTGTAGAGAAATTAAAGATGTTGCAAATTAATCTTTCATTCGTCAAGGTTTTAGAACACATGCCTAAATATGCTAAGTTTTTAAAAGATATATTATCAAAGAAGTGTACTTGGGAAGATAACCAAATGGCAGCATTAACAGGCCCCTATAGTTCAATAGTGACTAGTCAGGTGCCATCTAAGCTGAAAGATCCAGGGAGTTTCATAATACCTTGTGTAGTTGGTGAATTTAAATTCACAAAGTGTCTTTGTGATTTAGGGGCAAGTATTAAGCTTATACCCTTGTTGATCTTCCGAATTGATACTTGTGATTTAGGGGCAAGTATCAATGCTAATTCAGTTGGTTGATCAATCTATTAAAAGATTGTTTGGAGTGGTGGAAGACATTTTAATGCAAGTGGATAAGTTCATTATTCCTGTGGACTTTTCAATTCTAGACTTTGAGGAGGATAAGAAGTTTTAATGCAAAGGCGACCTTTCATGAACACAGGAAAAGCATTAATTGATGTTCATGAAGGAAAACTGACACTTCAGATTGTTGAAGATCAAATGGAATTTACTATGAACAATGTTAGGTTTCGATCATGCATCTCATAAATAATATATATCAAATATACGCAACATAAATAAAATGGAAAAACTAGATCTACTCATGCATATAGATATAGAAAAAAACAAAAACATGAAATGTTAGATGTTTACATACCTTTCTGACGATCGCCTTTTTTCTTTAATCTTCTTCACATTGAGTTGTTGTAAATCACAACGATCAATGCAAACCGTCTCTAATGAAAGTCCCTATGAAGCTAGAAGGATGAAATCTCACTAGGAGATGGCTAGAATTCTTACTTTGTGCTAGCAAAGACAAGAGCTCTTGAGAAAGTTAGAGAGAAAAAGTGTGTGTGTAAGAAAAAGAACCTTTCTTTTTTCTTTTTATGTGTCTTACACAAGATGCATGAAAAGCATCTCAATTTTCTACACTATTTGGCCTTCCATAACTCCCGTCAATAATGGAAAGTTAATGGTCATAAATAACATGCATTAATGGAAATTATGGGAAGTTAATGACTATGAATAGCATGCATTAATGGAAGTTATAGGAATTTAAAGACCATGCAACATTTTCTACCACGATCACATTGCGATACAATCTTGAAACACTCTCTCATATCTTGAATCACCATTCAATACCATTTTACTCATCCTTCGGATTTCTTATGTTTATGACCTATTAGGTTCTCAGTTATATTGGCCACTTGAATTAACACTTAATTTAAGTAAGTCAAAAGCAGTATCTAGCAACACGTCATGACCCCCAATTGACAGAAAATTTTGACTACGATCCTTCTATACGTAATGTTGCCATGCAATTAATCCTTTTACCATTTATACCCGACTTGGTTTAGAGTATGGCCAAAGTGTCAAGTCCCATTAGACTAACTGCGTCACATCTAGTCCAAGTGTTATTAGATCTTGTCCTAAGGATCTCATTACTCTATGTATCATTGAAGACTCTCTCCATGACACATATCTGCTCTAGCTAGAGACTCCCAAGTATTGACCCTGATAAGAGGCGTGGGTATCATCTCCTTCTATCAGGAGCATTGAATCCTTTATTGGCTACTCAGTTACCTCTGAATACCTCAAGTTGTACCCAATCACCACCCTATGAGTAACCCCTAAAAGGCACCAATGAATGGAGTCAAAACACAGGATCGGTATCCGAGATATCCTTGAGCACGTCAAGTCAAAGGATATTGCACCATTGCTATGATGAGAATATCATTGACACTATAATAGAATATCCATAAGATTATCTCATAGTAGGTCAATCTAATGTACTTACTACCCTTAGTAAGCATCCACATGTTAACTCTAAACAGCTTATGTCTATAGCTTATGGGATCTACTATTTGATCTAATGAAGGAGTATAACAGGCACTAGTCTATTCGGATGAATAATATCCCATCTTATTAATCCTATGACTAGGGAAAGTTTAGATACTAATATAATTACACATGATAGGATCTCATTATCATGATCTCATCATGATTTCCTCCATGCTATGTTTTGTATCAAGGTCTTTATTAAATCAATTTAAGATCAACATCAAATCCATAAATGTATGAACATCAAAATAATGAAAAATGCCTTTATTAATCATAAAATTATTTGTACAATAAGTGCTAAAGGTGATTGTCCTTAGAGCACTTGTCTAACAAACTCTCACTTGCACCGAAGCTAATCGCCTTGATATCTAATATTATAGGCATGTATATATGACATAAAATACTTTTGGGAAATAGGCTTAGTCAACAGATCAACTATATTCTGATAGGTGGGAACTCTCTCTGTCCTAACATCATTTCTACCAATGATCCCTTTAATCAAATGGTAGTGCTTGAGTACATGATTGGACTTTTGATGAGATCTCAGTTCCTTCACTTGTGCTATAGGCCCGTTGTTGTCACAATATAACTATAATGGGTCAGCGATACTCGGAGCCATACCAAGCTCCAAGATGAACTTCTTGATCCAAACCTCTTCCTTTGCCAGTTCTGAAGCTGCAAAGTACTCCGATCGTTGGATTAGAAGTTGTCTTTTGTTTGGAACATTTCTAATTGAATGCACCACCATTTAGTGTGAATATATATCCAAACTGGGATCTGGAGTCATCCCTATCAGATTGGAAGCTCGAATTAGTATACCCGCTTATCACAAGATCACCTTTTCCATATACCAATAATACATCTTTTTAGTTCTTCCCAAGTACTTAAGGATATTCTTGATAGCCACCCAATGACCCTTACCAGGTTCTGACTGTTATCTGCTCGTAACACTTAGAGCATACGATACATCAGGTCTAGTACATAACATAACGTACATGATTGATCCTATAGCCGAAGTTTAAGGAATCAAACTCATACGAGTCCTCTCATCTTATGTCTTTGGACACATAGATTTAGAGAGTGTAATCCCATGTACCATGGGAAGATAACCTCTCTTGGACTACTGCATGCTAAATCTCTTTAGCATCTTGTCTATGTATGTAGATTGAGAAAGACCAAGCAACCTCTTAGTTCTATCTCTATAGACCCTTATCCCTAAAATATAAGCTGCTTCTCCAAGGTCTTTCATAGAGAAGTTCTTAGCTAACCAAGTTTTTACTGATTGCAAAGTTGAGACATCTTTTCCTATTAGCAATATGTCATCTGCATACAATACAAGGAACACGATTGCACTCCCACTAACCTTCTTATACACACATGGCTTGTTCGGATTTTGTGAGAAACTAAACTTTTTGATTGTCTCATCAAATCTGATATTCCAACTCCTGGATACTTGCTTCAATCCATAAATGGATTTTTGAAGCTTGCATACCTTTTCTCCATTCATAGATATGAAACCATCAGGTTGTGGCACATACACATCCTCAGTTAGGTTTCAATTAAGGAAAGTTGTCTTCACATCCATTTGTCATATCTCATAATCATAATGAGCAGCAATGGCTAAGAGTATCCTAATGGATTTAAGCACAGCTATTGGGCTAAATGTTTCGTCACAGTCAACACCTTGCCTTTGATGATAACCTTTAGCTACAAGCCTAGCTTTATGGGTAACTAAACTACCCTCCATGTCAGTTTTCTTCTTGAAAACCCATTTTCAGCCTATGGGTTTTATCCCTTCGGGTGGGTCAACGAAAGTCCATACTTGGTTTTCATACATAGAATCCATGTAGAATTTTATAGCTTGATGCCATTTGTTAGATTCTAAACTCTTCAAAACCTACTCATAGGTAGTAGGCTCATCATCTTCTATGACCTATATGTCGTTAAGTTCATGTTGGATCGAAAAACAATATCATACTAGATTTGGCTAAACGGTGGATTTCAAAAACTTTTTCTGAAATCAAAATGCAGCAGAAGCATGATAACCAAATCAACATGTTCTAATCCATACATAATACCATATTAGAAAAATAAATAACATAAGAACATGTTCGAAATTTTACCGACTCCTTTACTACAACTTTGACTCCTCACTATTGTATCTTCTCTTCGCTATTGTATCCTCAATCAATCCGATCTACCACTTGTTCTCCTTGGACAACTTGGTTAACAAGATCCTTTGGTGGAAAAGGAGAAGAAATATTGTAGAGGTTTTCCTTTTATGATCAACTAGTTGAAAGAACAAAAAATGAGACACTCTCATTCCTAATTTTGGCTGGATCATGAAAGAAAGGAGGGGGGGAGTCCATCTAACCAATGCACCACTTCATTCTTTTAATCAAAATGAAAGAGAGGTCAATAAATGAGACATTCTCATTTGTTTAATATGGCTAGACGAAAAGACAAAAAACCAAAACTAAAACACTCTCATTTTTGGTTAAAAAATGAAAGAAGAGAGAGAGAGAGCAACAAATGCACTACTTCCTTCTTTAATCAAATGACTGCTAAAAAGATTATATGTTTTTCTACATGCCAACATTAAAAGACAACCATTAAATCATTTAATGATAAGACCATTAAACCATTTAATGAGGACATCATTAAACCATTTAATGATGATGAAGCATGATAAAAACCCGCCTTATATTTAACAATTCAATGCTAAATGTGCAACTGTTCATTTAGCTATATAAAACTGAAATATACATCGTTGTAGATTTCAGTTTTGCCATCCTTTTGTCGTTACAAATATTGTTTCATTTTAATTAATCTAATTAATCTAATCAATCCAAAATCCATCCCAATATTAAATGTTCATTTTGGGCTTCTAATTGACAATTAATTAGTGTAAGCCCAACATTTAATCATAGGCTTAAAACCTAATTATTATTCCGAATCTAATTCGGTCCTTTCTTTTTTTATTTTCTATCTGATAACCTCTATTTGTTTTTCTTACTTTGCTTGATAACCTTTCCTAGAAGCCAAGTGGAGAATTTAATTGGACTTATATAATTTAAGCTTCAATAAGCCCGAAATTACTTTAATCTCATTAGAATTAATTCCAACTTATTAACCAAATTTTATTCCACTAAAGACAATTAGCTAAACTCTTGAATTACTAATATTATGAGAACACATGTTTCAAATTAAATGTCCAATTACGAACTCTATTATGAACCATATTATAGTCATCCGCATAATAAATGGTAAAATAACTGTTTTGCCCTTATTTTGGTATTTCCTTCTAGATATCCAGTTCACTCTATATGGTGATTAACACACAAGATCTCATCTTGGAGTTAATACTTTATAGGTAGCTAGTCCATCAAACTACTAGCGCCAGTTTAATCTCCAATCTCCATAAAACATCTATAAGTCATGATATCACTATAAACTTTTTATTTGAGTGAATGTTCCCTGATACATTTTTTAATTAATAATTCCAACATACAGACACTAGATTGATACTCTGTAAAAATCCATTATGATCATATCAAGAATTATAATGAAACACACATGAGTTCACCACTCATCAAGATTGTGGTTCGTAATAAAAGAATGCTAAAGCGTATGTTTTAAGATTAAAGAAACGGCCTACTTTATTCTTTAAAAACATACATGATTCCATATTCATTTAATAGTGTCATTATCGACAGTCAACTACTATCATGATATGAAACTCATCATTTCCTTAAAGTAAAACTCCTTTATTTACACGAACATAAATCACAACACTACAGTCTAAACCATAATCAAGCAACCAACTTGATTATTCAACTGTGAATCAACTAATTTAGATTCTAATATACATGTTTCCCATACATCTCTATGTATATGTATATTACTTACAAAAGAATCTTGGTACCATATGACTAGTTATATTATGCTCATACAAATAAAACCAAACTCTTTTGTTTTATTAATAATAAATATTTTCAATGCAAAAAAAAAATAACTGGAAGAAGATTAAGTTATATGTAAATACACTTGCTTTCCAGGGCACTATATTTACATAACCCCAATAGTTTACTTATGAGAAATTTGTATCTCTTGGAAACATGACGTATCTTACCTGACCTACAAACTTCTTGTGTTTCATAAGGTTGAACTATTGTTTCATCTTTATGAATAATAGTCCCAGGTCTAGGCAGTTGATCTGCGTTTGTTTGAGCATCTTGAACTTCCATAAGTTCAATTTTGCTCCCGCGGTCTTCTCTTAGAAGAAACTCTTTCTCTAAAGAGACAACATGTTTTGAATCAAACACCTTTTGTTTTGAAACATGGTAGAATTGATATCCTATAGTTTCCCTAGGATATCCTACAAACAGACACTTGTCAGATTTAACTTCAAGTTTATCTGATTGAATCTGCTTCACATAAGCAGGACAACCCTAAACTTTCATATGAGAAAGATAAGGTTTATTGTTTGTCCATATCTCATATGGAGTAACTTTAACTGACTTAGATGGGACTCTGTTTAATATATAAACATAAGTTTCGAGTGCATACCCCCAAAAGGATTTTGATAAATTTGCTAAACCCATCATAGATCTCACCATGTCTAACAAGGTTCAGTTTCTCCTCTCTGGCACACCATTGTGTTGTGGTGTGTAAGGTGGAGTCTATTGGGACAATATTCCATTATCCCTGAGATAATCTAAAACCTTTTGCCTTAAGTATTCACCGCCTCGATCCAATCAAAGTGATTTAATACTTCTCCCAAATTGTTTCTCAACTTCATTTCTAAATTCTTTGAACCTTTCAAAGGCTTCAGACTTGTATCTTATAAGATACACATACCCATATTGAGGATGATCATAGATGAAGGTAATGAAGTATATGAAACCACCTTTGGCATGTATGGACATCGGACCACATACATTAGTATGTATTAGGTCTAAAAGTCCACTAGTTCGTTCACCCTTTCCCTTAAGGGGTAACTTAGTTATCTTGCCTAATAAGCAAGATTCAAATGTGTCATATGATTCATAATCAAATAACCCTAAACTACCACACTTGTGTAGTTTAGACATGTATCTCTCATTTATATGGTAAAGGTGACAATGCCATAAGTAAGATGATTTCGTATTATCTCGTTTTATTCTTTTGTTATTATTGATATTTAGAACCAGATTAGACATATCCAATATGTATATACCATTGCACAACGTACCCAAAGCATATAACATTCCATTCAAATAAATTGAACAACCATTGTTATTGAAATTTAAATGGAATCTAGCTTTATTAAGACTAGAAACAGACATTACATTTTTAGTCAAAGCAGGTGCATAAAAACAATTGTCCAATTCTAGTATAAGCTCACTAGGGAGGGTCAATACATATGTGCCTAGAGCTAATGCAGTAACTTTTTCTCTATTGCCCACTCGCAGGTCTGACTCTCCTTTATTAAGTTGTCTACTATTCCTCAGGCCCTTCATGTCAGTACAAATATGTGAGCCACAACTGGTATCTAATACCAATATATCATTATCAGAAACAGTATGAATATCAATAACATAAATACCTGAAGTAAATAGGGCATCAAATGCTTTCTTTTGCTTCAAGGACTCCAGATAGGCCTTGTAGTTTCTTTTCCAGTGGCCATCCTTGCCATAGTGGAAGTAAGTTCCCTTTGAGGTAGTCTTCTTTGCTTTCTTGACACCTCCCTTAGGCCTTACGAACTTCTTCTTCTTTTGGTTCTTTTTCTTCGAACCAGAAGAGTCCACCAGCATCACAACCTTGTCCTTGCAGATAGATGGCTCAATTGCCTTGAGCATGTTGACCAGCTCAGTAATTGTGCTAGATATATTGTTCATCTGATAGTTAAGCACAAATTGTGAGTAACTATTGGTTAAACTCGTCAGAATTAAGTCAATACTTAATTCATGATCCAAAAGAAAACCCAAAGAGGCCATCTACTCGATGTAGCCATTTATCTTTAGTGCATACTACACTGGAGATGTGCCCTTAACCATCTTGGAGTAGAAGAGCAATCTTAAAGTCTCGAACCTTTCAGACCTGGCTTGCTCATCAAAGAGTTCCCTAAGATGATAGACTATGGTATGAGCATCCATAGCCTCGTGTTGCTTTTGCAGCTCCGGTGATATAGTGGCTAGCATAATACAACTAGCCATCTTGCTATCATTGAGATGCTTCCTATATAACCTCCGATCATCATTAGAAGCATCAGCATCAGGGGGATTGGAAAGTGATTCTTCTAAGACATAACCAAGCTTCTCAGACTTGAGAACTATTCTCAAGTTCCTAAGCTAGTCAAAGAAGTTTGGTCCAGTCAACTTGTTAGCTTCCATCAATGATCGTAGATTCACACTAGTACTTATGGTGTTGGCTCAGGTAATAGCAACCTATTGTTAAATAGAGAAAAATTAGAACGTACTTAAATGCATGTCAATAAGGACTTTAACAACATGCATTATGGCTCCCACTATTTTCACAAATTCATAACTTTCAATATAAATCTAAGAGAACTCGTAGAAAAATTCTCCTAGTGGGACGATATCTAATATCACTAAGAATGACCTTGGGTTTGCCCAATAAGCCACCTTAGTTCAACCGGTAGGTTTCGATCATACCAATTGCATCTCCAATGCAACTATTGAATCTAGTGCTATCAACTGTTGATGTGTGCACACTCATTGGGCTAACAACTCTTGACACGTGTACATCTAATGTACACTACCCATCTTTGCCTCTGTCTATGTTGATCTTAGATTTGCCCAACAAACCAACGCTTCTAGTTAAAACTGACCCATTAATTTAGAAATCCTATTTCCATAGTTCGAACACATCTGTGTAGAGTAGGCTTGGGTTTGCCCAACAACCCTAACTTTAAAAAGACTCTGGTTCTCACCACATTAAAGGAAGGCGTTAGTTTTAGTATTCTAAGTGACGGGTTTGACTAAGGTCTCATCTAACTTAGATGGTCTTATACATATAACTCATATACACACACACACACACACACACATGTAGTTACTATAATTACATGGCATGATTTGGATTACCTAATCAAATTGAGCCTAAGCCCATAACCATACATCATGCAAGCCCACACATTCTCCTAACCATGCATTATCTAATGCATATATGTAAACACATCATTTTGGTTATGATATCTTATGGATCCTAACATGAAAGCCCAATCCAACACTTGGAGCTAAGCCCAATCAAACACTTAAATTTACTATCTTCTTTTTACTAACTTGGCTAAAATTACTATTATATGTTATTTCGATTGGAATTAATATTAATCTAATTAACATGAATTCCTAATTCCAGAAATTAATTGATAATTAATATACCTTAAAATAATTATTTGATGTAAAAAATTATACAACTTCAATTTTGTCACATATGCCAATTTTTCTAGTCTTACTAAAAATTTTAATGCTCTACTACCATTAATTCAAAATTAATTTCTATAATTTTCCAAAATTTCCAGAACATCAAATCATCATCCCAAGCATCTCTAGGTCGGTTCATGCTGATCAAAATAATTTAGGAATCACCCAAATATTATCCTGATCACCGAAACACTAATAAGACACCAAAAACGACAACTATGACTTCTAAAATATTCTTGAAATCAAAATTGGAGCAAAATCATTTAGGAATGCATCAAACATCAAATTAACACATTTTTATCACATAAAAATATTTTTCATTTCTGAAACCGAAATATAAACATACAAAAACATCAAACAAAACAGATCTTACAATTTCAAGAAAACTATCCAGATCTGAAAATTGTTTCATAAAATTATTAAAACATTTTTAATAATTCTACAAAAATTACAGAGGCATAAACACATCCTAAATATGTTCACATAACTTTTCTAGAATCAAATTCCACGAAAATCATATGTAACCTTATCAGTTTAGCCAATAGACCTGACATGCCTAGCAGAAAGACAGATTTCATGCATGTTCTTGTAAATTATAAATTAAATATTTTAATCATATTAAAAAAATTTCAATCACACTGAATCATTCCATACATATTATGAATAGTTTGATGATAGAAAATCGTGAAAACCATTTTTCTATAATTAATTTCGAACAAAACATTACAGGACTCTAAGCTATCACAACCATGAAAACAATTTTCACATGTCATGTATTCTACATCTAACAAGGCACAAGAAGGCTCCGATACCCCTATTAGGTTCTGATCATTCATCTCATACATAATATATATCAAATATACGTAGCAAAAATAAAATGGAACCTTAAAAACTAGATATACTCATGCATATAGATATAGAACAAACAAAAATATGAAATGTAAGATGTTTACATAACTTTTTGAAGATCTCCTTCATTTTGTAATCTTCTCCATGTTGGGTTGTCGTAAACCATAATGATCAATGCAGACTGTCTCTAATGAAAGTCCACACGAAGATAGAAGGTTGAAACCTCACTAGGAGATGGCTAGAATTCTTTCTTTTTGCTAGTAAAGACAATAACTCTTGAGAGAGCTAGAGGGAAAAAGTGTGTGTGTAAGAAAAAGAACCTTTCTTTTTTCTTTTTATGTGTCTTATACAAGATGCACGAAAATCATCTCAATTTTTTGCACCATTTGGCATTCCATAACCCCCATCATTAATGGAAAGTTATAGGAAGTTAATGGTCATGAATAACATGCATTAATGGAAGTTATGACAAGTTAATGACCATGAATAGCATGCATTAATGGAAGTTAATGACCATGCAACATTTTCTACCACGATCACATCGCAATTCAATCCCTTATAAACATACATCTTAGCAACTTAAACAATCATACATTACATGTCATTTAATGTTATTTTATAAGCATAACATTTCATACATATTGTGCTTAACATAATACAAGTCATAAATTCAAAAGCCAACATGTTTTAAGGTTATTGCAAACCATTAAACAAAATAAAAACTGTTTCATATTGTCAGATACATCTTAAAAACTCAAATATACATCTTAAAAAAACAAATTCCAAAACAGAACACATTTTTCATTGGCCACTGCGGTAGTCCTTGTCCTAGTCTTTAACCTTCTTATTAGAACCTACCGAAGGCAAAACCACTGTGCTAAGCATATAACTTAGTGGGGGATAACTAAACATAATGCATAATGGCGACTAGCAGTTGTCCAACATTCATATATACAGAGTAATCCAAACATTATATATCAGAACATTATATGTTTCATCAATCAATAAAGAACATTCTTGCATCAGAACAAAACTCAGAAATATCATAACAGAATGTACAAATATCATAATTGAATATCAGAATAAGATATAATCCTTTCAGCTCAAAGTATGACTTATGTCAAAACAGAACATGTTTTGTAACAGATTAGAGCTTATCTTTTGTATCATAACATAATTTGCTTATATTAAAATTGAACATGTATTAGAATACAAAACAAGTTAGACTACTAACCCTTTTTGACTGGGTAATAGGACCAGAACAGAAGATACTATGATTGGTATCTGAAACAAAAGAGACTAATATCTTTAAATCAGGGGACACTGTAGTGTTGATAATCAGAGGACACCATAGTGTCAATAATCAGGGGACATCATAGTGTCAGGTTACAGGAGCAGTTGCAGACCCTTCTAGTCATGCTTATTTACTCACTATTAAAACTTAATAGTTTTAAAACAAACTATTTCAGATTTCAAAATTTCATGTAAATGATGTAGTGCATAACATATAACCTTAATCATTTGATCAAACTTAGCATGCCTTATAAATACAAACATATGCTTTAAAACATCAATAAATGTATTGAGTCATCACACATTATGCATATTCACATAATTAGAAAGCATATCCAATACAATCCCAATTATCAAACTCCTCGAACAATTGATGGTCTGGAATTATCACAGTACCAGAATCATATAACAGTGAAATAATGCATAAGTATGAATTCATTTCCTTATGCCCAAATTGAACACATTCATTCTCACTGGAACAAACTCAATATACCTTATAAACATAAGCATTTGCATCAATATATCAATATAACATTAAGTCATTACATGATACATATAACCACTCAAGTTCCCAAATTCACAAACATTCATAACTAACACATTACTCTTATTCTTTAAATCACATTAGCATTCATAAATATACTTCATTCCTTTAGCAACTTATAACTTCCAAAATTAGATACTTTTTTATCTCATAACACCTTCCTTAAGTTACTACTTCAACTAAAAAAATCCAAAATTTGTTCAACCTTTAACTAACTTATTCCACAACAAGCTAGGTTCATTTTCAAGCTCATTTAAGTCCATTTAAACCATTATTAAGTACCTTAACCTTATATCTAACATCTCGTTATCCTATGTTAAGGATTAGGACCCTAGAATAGTGTACATGAGAGATTATTGAGAAGTTAGAAAGTGCCTTTTATGCTCATGCATAATATAGCATACACACACAAGTGAATATTAATTATTGCACACATTAAAATGATTGTACATGCATTCATTGACATTTTCTAGGCATAATTTATTTATAAATGTGATTATATTGAGAATTGTGGATTTATGTATTGAAAATTGATTTGGAGAATATAATTATTGATTTAGAATTCTTGGTGGATTTTGGAATATTTTCTAAAATTATGCGTATTTTTAGACTAGAAAAAATACCAAGTGGCAAGACAATTGATAAGTGGTATTAGAAATAAAAGTCAAATGGCAGAGGAAATTTTTATAAATGACATTGGGATTTAATGACATATGTAATTGGAAATTGGGAGACAATTGGAGTAGAAATTGGAGACAAATAAACTAATTATTAAAGGAAACCATAAGGTGGTGACATTTGGCAAGTGACAAGTGTCACTCGCCATGCCACACCCTCACTCACGACACTTTTAACGTTGAAAGACTATTTTAATTGTTTTGTTTCTTGCTTTCTTCTTCTCTTCATGACCTTCTTCATCTTCTTCACTTCCACGACACTTACCCACCTCCATCAATGTTAAACCTTGCCCTCATTTTTTCACTTGCTACTCTCATTTTGATTGTCTTCTTCATTTGTCAAAAACAAAAACCTAATCTACCCACCTCGATATTGATGATCGTGTGAGCCATGGAAAGTTAAGGTTCACGTGATTTTGAAGAGTTTGGAGTTTTACTAAGTAAGTATTTTATTGTCCTTCATGATTTTTGAATGAAACATGTATAATGATAGTTAGAGGTTAAATGATCATAAAATAATGTAATATATATATATATATATATACATATATATACATATATACATATACATATACATATATATACATATATACATATACATATATATACATATATAC
>JAOTAX010125485.1:0-20096 GCA_025629825.1 Erythroxylum guanchezii | reverse complement strand
TATTAAGTCACAAGTCGACTGAGAATTAACATATCTGTTATGTGGGGCTTAATCAAGTCGACCAGAATATTGCAAGTCGACTAAAACAAGAGATCTGTAAGTTGGATAATTGTACTGGTCGACTAACATCACACTAGTTGACTATTCAAAGAGCGGAGATGAAATTTTCATAAAAACGTTGGTACTAGTCGACTTACACACCTCGACTAGTAGACTATTAGTGTAGCTGAACATAATCTGACGAAGTCAATTGATATCAAACGGTACAAAAATCATTTTACAACGTCTATGAGCAATAAACAGCAACTAGAAGAGGATCTGCAACGACTATAATCATCTGGAAGCCTGTAAATGAAAGGAGCAACATCAAAGGATCGATTAGTGTAGAATACAGAAAAGCTTACTGATCATCGTTCATATTTTATCATTTTTATTGCTCTCAATTGCTCTCAGCACATTCAATTCTATTCAGCTATACTGAGCATCATTTCACTTTTCTATCATTGTTATTGTGAATTGAGTGATTAGTGAAAAATCACTTGTGAGGTAGGATTTGTGCCGGGAAATCAAATCGGATTGTGAGGTCAAGTGGGTTGTAAAAGTTCAGACTGAACTAAAAAGTGTATAGTAAAGTGTTTTGCCAAATCCTAAGTGGGAGCTTAGGTAGAGGACGTAGGTCTTAGCACCGAACCTCTATAAAAACAATGTTTGCCTTCCTTCCATACTCTTTTCATTTAATTTGTTTGATTGTTTCGTGTGTATTAACTTGTTAATTTTTGTAGAATTTCGCGAAAAAGTTTCAACGATCTATTCAACCCCCCTTCTAGATCGCTTTCAGTACATTCCTTTCAAACTCAATAATTACCTCAATCTTTACTTATCTGTATATTCATATATTCAATTTTTTTTCTTTACCTATAATGACACCAAGCTTGCAAAGCAATAACTATTGCAGCAAGTTCTAAATCATATATCAATAATCAATTCATGAGGCTTAATTGCCACTATGTATACAAACTCACTTTATCATCACCTCTATTTTCTTTAGGTCTCCCAATGCGTCATGTTCAAATACTATTACATCCACAATTTATTTAATCAAGCTAAGATTCACTCTCAGTAAACTTGGCATATACTTATTTCTACCTTTATGGTATGTAAGATTTCCTCAATTTTTAAAAAAAATTCTCTCCACTTTTTGAATATGCTCCAAATATCCTCTATGATCATAGTCACCAATTGATACAAATTTTTTTTTGGATCACTTTAATCTTCATTACCATAATACTTTCGAGGCATGGTTAACTCCAACAGATACAACCCAACTTCCCTTGTGCCCATGATTAGTTCTCTTAATTTCTTAAGTAACTAATTCCTCAAATGAGGTAATATTATCACATGTTATTTTCAATTTCCCAATTGTCTTCTTTTCTCAATGACTTTCTCTTTTCATTTGATTTCCTCTAATTTCACATTGACTTATTCTGATGTCTGTTCATTCATACTAGTTTCTCCACACATTTTAATTTATTTGAAAACTTAATTTCCTGTGTTGGTAACACATTCATCATATCTAATTTGTATTTCCTATACTTAATGCCGCCTAAATTTCAAGAAACCAATCACATAGTTGGATACTTTACATCAACAAAATGCATACACTCTTAGTAGCATATTCTACCTCCAATATTCATTGTTGATTCTTTACATATTCATTTATGATTTGTTCCTTCATTTATCACTCTTAATTTGAATCATTTGATCAACTTAACCTAATTTAGAGAAATTCTTCTTTGCAAGAAAATTTCTTGGTACTATCCTCGGTACTACTCATGAAATCCTTATCAATAAACTATTTTCCATGATTACTTATCCGTCATTCTTAGCACCTCAAGAAGATCAATTTCAACTTTTCATAATATCTCAATAATATTAATTTATTCCATAACTTATATGATCAAAACATCCTTTATAATAAGGCTCAATAAGGTATTAAGCAAATGCATTTATTCTAACACCTTGGTAGATACCACCAAAATCATTACATCTTACCTAGAGATGTATTTATGCCTATTAATCAATTAATATCATTTGCTAATGATATTTGAATTCCAATTGATTTCAGACAACATTTCTCTCTTTGTTCTTGCCCATAATCGGGGTATCCCATCATGATCATGACCAAAAACTACTTTTGTCAGGCCACTATCGTGCCCTGCACTTTTCCTTCTTATTATCAAACATACTAACACAACTTTCACTCCAATTTTCCAGAATTTACGTCTTCCGAGGCTACCTCATTTCATAATGAGTCAACTACCATATTGAGTGCATTGATTCTTCTTATTTGATTCTTCATCTTTTTCTTTATCTCATTCATACACACAATCCTCTCCTATATGCATTTCTAACTTTCTCCTTACTACACATACACATCATTCATCTCTTATAAAGTCATTTTCGACTATTTTATTCCCCTTTTACTCTTTCCTCATTTCTATCTCATTTTCCTATTGTTGTTTATTCATCTTACATATATATATATATATTCGCAATCCATTCGGAGTTATAGATGCATAATCATCCTGAAATTCCAATTCTTACGGAGGATCATAGCTCTTGTCACATTAATCAACAACTAGTTCAATTCCAAGTTCCTCTTTTTAAGATCATAACGATTTCTGTTTTCATTACATTTTACTTGTACACTTTAATCTCATCATTTCTACTTATATTACTATTTTCCTCAAGCAATCCACGACAATACATTCACATCTATATCACATTTTGAGGATATATCATGACAACATGGATATTATGTTCAATGATACAACCACATATATAAATGTACTGAACTTTTATCTATCATACAAAACCAGATACTATTTCTCATGTCTAAATGTTCATAAACCTTCATTTCCTCACATTCTGATAGATCATCATTCTTCTCAATACTTCTTACAGCTCAAACTCTTAAGGAATGCTCATGCACGTGTCTTATGTAAATGCGACTCAGACTAGGGATCAGTTGCTACTGTCTGCCATGACATGAAAAAAATGCATGTAACTTAACACATATTTCAGAAAATGCCCATATAAGATAGTAATTATGGGCTCTGATACCACATATTATAGCACCCCACTCTCGCAAGACACTCACCCGACATCTTGAGTGATATTCAGGTCCGAGCCCCGTGAGGGTGGCATGCTAGCACACTCAATCATTAGTTTCTCATTACAAATTTTTTTCTTCTATTCATTATAAAACAATGCACACCTTTTGCGAAAATCAACACTTTCAAGTTGTTCCATTGTATTCGTAAATATTTTCAAACACAAAGTTACAATATTAGCATATGCAGAAATCAGTAATCAAAATCGGGCCCAATCTCTTTCATAACATAAAAATCACATTTGTTAACACTACACTCCAATTCATTCTCATTTACAAACCTTTCCAATGTGGAAAGTTGTTACATGCTGAAAAATATTCAAATACATATTATACAAAAATTGCAGAATACATAAATAAGAAAGTACAAATGTAAACGCTAACTGATCCTGACCTTTGCCTCTTACTTGAATGTAGTGGTTGTACCTCCGTTTGTCCAACGGGGTAACTCTTTTGAGCCTAAAAAATAGATGCAAATTTTGGGTGAGTTTTGCGAACTCAGTGAGTGACCATCATCGATGGCTCACTCGGTCACATAACACCTAATTCACATCATTTATCTCATAATCATATTAAGTCACATACACTTGATCCATCGTTTCACATTTTACAATCAACACATTATAATCATTCATATCATGCATATGCAGTGCACATGTGACTCTCTTTCTACTTGTTACTTTGTTGTGACTGAGTGCCTAACTGTCCCGTATCTATTTTGGATACCGGGCTCATTTCTAACTGTCCCTTATCCGATGGGGATACATGACTCATTTTACATAGTGAGTCTTAGGCTCTTAATCACTTTCTGAGCTCGAGGCTCTTTTTCACACTTTGAGCTTTAAGCTCTTTTTCGGTGGCTACTCAGGTCACAATTGCCATTATGTTTCATGCATTCATGAAATGGAATGCCTCATATAAATTCAGTCAATTGAAAGTTTTCAATATCAGACAATCATATTCACTGTCACATTCTCATTCACATTGTCATCGGACCTTAGTCCAACATTCAACATTTACGTTGAGAAAACACTTATCCGTCCAATTCACATTCAGTGAGCACTTCAATATTTCATTCATACCTCACAATCATCGGACCTTCTGTCTGAAAATCATCGTAATCAATCAAATTCATATGAGCATTCAGTAGTCAATCAATACAAAATTCAAACAAAACAAACAATGAAATGAGATCATCTAGGTCTACTCACAGTACGCTCCATATTAGCATTAGCTTCCATGATCTGGAAACGTCTAAAAGCGAACGTTTAACCTTGGTTCTTCACCAAATGAAGAGGTCTTTGGCTCAAAGGGAAGCTCTTCTCTTCATTTACCTTTTTCCCTTCTTGAACAACTCCAAAATCTCTCTTGAAGACTAAGAAAAATTAAACCTTAGCTTAACTCTCTTCTTTTCTCTCAAACTATCGAACTCTCTTTCTCTTTCTTTTTTGTTATTCTCCTCTTCTCTCCCTCAATTCACATTTTTCTTCTTCATTTAAAATCAAGACAACACTTCTTCTTCCAATTATGCCCTAATCATTGAGAAATGTTCAATTTGCCCTTCCATTTATGCCTTATGTCTTTTATACTTAAGTGTCTTGTCAAAAATACCCTTGAACATTTTGACAAGGAAGATGACGTAATTTGATAATACTTTCTTTTAGAAAAATGTTCCCCATTGTCTTAAGATTCTAATGACACCAAAATCATTCAATTTGGTTCAGTAATCTGAAAGTTAGGGCCCAAACATTTTCAGACTATTATTAGACTGAAACAGTACAATATACCTAACTTCTATCCAGAATTTAAAAGTCTTAGAGACTGAATTACAATTTACTTCCTTTAGGAAATTTGTATCTCTATGTCTCTAGTTTATTTTGAAACTAGAATCATCTCATTCGGAGCTCTACCAATCAAGATATCATCAAAATACCAAAGTATGTTCAGTAAAATATCCAATTCATACTCTTCCAACCGATACCCTTACTTTGTTTCAAACAATCTTTTTTGAATCCCCACCAAATTCTATCAAATTATATGGAGTGATAGAGAAATGTGTCAAGAAACTATTGGTTCAAGAATCACTTTGTTTGAAGGTCGGATGATGAAGTTATGGCCAAAGAATCAAACATGATTTTGCCCTCAATCATATTGAACCTATCTCAGGACAATTGGTATAACTTTCACTAGAGATGTCGGATTAATATCTTCTTAAGATGGTTTCAAAGAGGACTTTGAGATATAAAACTTTTGTGAAGACCTTGAAACTAGATTTTGTCATGTAAAGGGTCAGAATTGAACTAGAATATGTAAAATGAATAGTACCCAGAAGAAGTTTATGAACAGTGCAGAGAAGATGTTTAACAATTAGTATAACTTTCTTTAGAGGTATCAGATCAAGGTAATTCTTTGATGGTTGGAAAGAAAACTTTAAGATCTATAACTTTCATGAAGACTTTGAAGATAGATTCTATCATCTAAAGGGTCAAAATTGGACTAGAAGATGTAAGATGAACAGTACCCATAAAAAGTTTATGAACAGTGAATAGAAGATGCTTTGGTCAACATAAAAAGAAGCAGTAGGTCAACATAAGAAGATGTCTTGGTCAACCTAAGAAGAAGTTTCTTCCGCTGGTCTTCCTCACATCCCCAAACGTTCTAAAACACTAACTATACTCTCTAGAGCACCTTCATTGATAAAGATAATAACTTTCGACTCCGATGTCCAAAAATTTCATACTATATACCATTGGAAAGCTAGAAAGATAGAATGCAAAATTCTAGAAGACAACTTTGTCTAATTTAGCTTCGATTAATACAGTTTTTCCCTTGAAGTTAGAGCACAAATTTTACATTCATCCACCAATGTACTGCACCCGGTTCTCAACTTCATGACAATTTTGAGACACTTAAGGACAGAATTTAAATTAGATGTCTTCATAAGAAATGTAGCCATATGTTTTTAGTTTAATCCAAATCAAGAATTATCTCATTTGGATATCTAGAAAAAAAGTTATGGCTAAAAGACTGAAGCATATTCAGTGAACATTTTCCAGATCAATTACCAATTTTGTTTCCAAATCTTTCCTTAATACAACTCACACCAAAATCACACTTTCTACTCCCTCTACTCCTCATTCTCAATAAAATCACATTTAAAATCAATTATACTCAGAAATTGTCAATGGATGCATGTACAATTATTTTTATGTGCAAAGATTCAGTATTTATGTACGTATATGCTAACATTATGCATGAGCATGAAAATGCATTTCCTTAACTTCTCTTTGAGCTCACATGTACCGAATTTTCAGGTTATAACCCTTAGTGTGGGAACGAGATGTTACAATTTTGAATCCCTATTTCTTGTTGAACATAATATTAGAAATAAAGCTAGGGCATATAATGAACACTCTGCTTATTTGCGGCATCAAAGGTTAGGCCATATATCTTGAGAAAGGGTGATGAGGTTAGTGAAAAGTGAAATCTTACCTCAACTAGATTTTACCAATTGGGACGTGTGTGTTGATTACATTAAAGACAAACAAACCAAAGACATATCTAAGAGTTTAACCAAAAGAAGTACTTAGTTTCTTAAATTAATAAACAATGATATATATGGTCCATTTCATGTTCTATCTTAGGGTAGTGAAAAGTATTTTATCACCTTTATTGATGAATATTCACATATTGTTATATCTATTTACTGCGTGAAAATTCTCAATTAGTGGACATTCTTGAGGTGTTCATTAATGGTGTAGAAAGGCAATTAGATAAAAAATTGAAAGTTGTAAGGTCTAATAAAGAAGGTGAATATTATGGTAAATATGATGAGAATGGACAGTGCCCAAGTTCATTTGCAAAATTTCTTCAAATTTAGGGTATTTGTGCTCAGTATACAATGCCTAGTACATAACATTATAATGATGTAGCCGAAAGAAGAAATCGTACTCTTATGGATATAGTTAGGAGTATGTTAAGTTACACTAATGTACCTTTATTTTTATGGATGTATGTATTAAAGACAACTACATATCTACTTAATAGCGTTGCTAGTACAACAATTCCTGTGACATCTTATGGATTATAGATAGATAGGAAACCTAGCTTGAGGCACCTGTATGTTTGGGGTTGCCCAGCAGAAATAAGGATTTATAATCCACATGAAAGAAGGCTTGATGCAAGAACTATTAGTGGTTACTTCATTGGTTATCTAAAAAAATTCAAAAGGTACATATTTTACTATCCAAACCATGGTATAAGAATAGTTAAGTTTAATAATGCTAGGTTCATTGAAAATGGACAAATCAGTAGGAGTGGGGAACTATAAAAGGTGGATATTCAAGAGATTCAGGGAAAAATCTTTCACTCATTGTCTCTTTTCAAGTTGATATTCCTCTTGTTATATCACAATCATGCAACATATCAGAACAACAAGTTAATATTTCAAACCATAAGAAGAGAATGTCAATAGTGAACTAGTAAATAATGTGCAAGTCACAAATGATTAAGTGATACCACAAGAAATATGTAAGCTTCCAACCATGCATCGCATACATAATATATATCAAATATACACAATGGAAAATAAGATGGAACCTTAAAAACTATATCTACTCATGCATATAGATATAGAAAACAAAAACATGAAATGCAAGATGTTTACATACCTTTCCGACGATCTCTTTCGTTCTTTAATCTTCTCCGTGTTGGATTGTCGTAAACTATAACGATCAACATAGACTGTCTCTAATGAAAGTCCTCACTTAGATAGAAGGATGAAACCTCACTAGGAGATGGCTAGAATTCTTTCTTTGTGCTAGCAAAGACAAGAACTCTTGTGAGAGTTAGAGAGAAAAATAGTGTGTGTGTAAGAAAGAACCTTTCTTTCCATTTGTGTCTTATACAAGATACACGAAAATCATTTCTATTTTCTACACCATTTGGCCTTCCATAACCCCATCACTAATGCAGAGTTATGGGAAGTTAATGGTCATGAATAGCATGCATTAATGGAAGTTATAGGATGGTAATGTCCATGAATAACATGCATTAATGGAAGTTTTGGGACGTTAATAAACAAATTGGCAGCCAACAACACTTGTTTTTAATCCATTCCATGCAACGTTTTTTTACCATGATCACATCACTATATAATCCCGAAACACTCTCTCATGTTTTGAATCACCATTCAAGACCATTTTACTCATCCTTCAAATCTCCTATATGTGTGACCTATTAGGTTCCTGGTTATGTTCGCCACTTAAATTAACACTTAATTCAAATAAGTCAAGAGTGGTATCTAGCAACACGTCATGACCCCCAATTGACCAAAAAATCAATGGTTTAACTACGATCTATATGCAATGTTGCCATGTAATTCATCCTTTCACCATCTATACCCCACTTGGTTCAGAGTATGGTCAAAGTGTCAACTCCCACTAGACCAACTACATCACATTTAGTCCAAGTGATATTAGATCTTATCTTGACGATCTCATTACTCTATGTATCATTTGAAGACTCTTTTCATGACACATATCTGCTCTGGCCAGAGATGCTCGAGCAATGGCCCCGATAAAAGGCCATGGGTATCATCTCCTTTTATTAGGAGTGATGAATCCTTTATTGGCTACTCAATTTTCTCTGAATACCTCAAGCCGTACCCAATCACCACCCTATGAGTAACCCTTGAAAGGCACCGATGAATGGAGTCAAAGCACATGATTAATATTTGAGATATCCTTGAGCACCTTAAGTCAAAGGATACTTGCACCATTACTATGATGAGACTATCATTGACATTGGAATAGAATATCCATATGATTGTCTCATAGTAGGTCAATCCAATGTACTTACTACCTTTAGTAAGCATCCACATGTTAACTCTAAACAACTCATGTCTATAACTTATGAGATTTACTGCTTGATCCAATCAAGGAGTATAACATGTCTTAGTCTATCCAGATTAATGATATCCCATCTCATTAATTCTAAGACTATGGAAAGTTTAGATACTAAAATAATTACACATGATAAGAATCTTATTATCATGATCTCATCATGATTTCGTCCATGTTATGTTTTGTATCAAGGACTTCATTAAATCAATTTAAGATTAACATCAAATCCATAAATGTATGAACATCAAAATAATAAAAAATTCCTTTATTAATCTTAAAATGATTTATACAATAAGTGCTCAAGGTGATTGCCTTTAGAGCATTTCTCTAACAAAATAGTATTGTAGTCTATAAAGGAGAAAAGACCAACTATATCAGATAACTATATGGTGTATTCACTTGAGCACAAGTGTGACTTGAGCATTGATAAGGATCTATTCTCATTTAAAGAAGCTATAAAATGTAACAATTCTGAAAAGTGGCTCAATGTTATGAAAGAAGAGTTAAAATCTATGGATGATAATCAAGTCTGGGAATTAGTTGAGTTGCCCGAAAGCTCAAAACAACTAGGTTGTAAATGGGTCTTTAAAACCAAAAGGGACTCAAAAGGTAATATTGAAAGGTACAAAGCTAGACTTATAGCCAAAGATTATACTCAAAAGGATGGCATTGACTTTAAAGAGACCTTCTCTCCAGTTTTAAAGGACTCTTTAAGAATTGTTATGGAATTGGTAGCTGATAATGATTTAGAGCTTCACCAAATGGATGTAAAGACTACTTTTCTGAATGGTGACTTAGAAGATGAAGTTTATGTGGACCAACTAGAAGGTTTTGTGGCTACAGAAAAGAAAAATATGGTGTGTAAATTAAAGAAGGCAATATATGGTTTGAAACAAGCTTGTCGATAATGATATCTTAAGTTCAATGATATCATTACCTCTTATGATTTTGTAGAGAATACCACTGATAGGTGTATCTATATAAAGGTTAGTGGGAGTAAGTTCATGATTTTGGTACTATATGTTGAGGATATTCTTTCGTTTGCTAATGATTTGAGCTTGTTGCATGATGTAAAGAAATTTCTCTCTAATAACTTTGAAATAAAAGATGTCAGTAAGGCATCCTATGTGATTGGAATAAAAATATTCTACAAGAGCATACAAGGATTGATATGGTTGTCTCAGAAAGGATATATCAGTAAAGTATTAGAGAGATTTAGGATGGAAAAATGCTCAGTAGGGATAGTTCCAATTCAAAAAGGAGATAAATTTAGTGAAATGCAATGTCTCAAGAATGACTTAGAACAAAAGGAAATGGAATATAGTCCCTATGTAACTGTAGTTAGGAGTATGATGTATATTCATACTTGTACTCGGCCAGATATCAGTTTAACTCTTGGAATGTTAGATCAATATCAAAGTAATCCCAGATTGGACCATTAGAAAGCTATAAAGAAAGTTTTTAGGTACTTACAAGGCACCAAGGATTACATACTCACAAACAGGAAATCAGTTCACTTAAAAGTGATCAGTTATTCAGATTCAGGCTATGCTGGTTATATGGACTCAAGGAAATCTGCCTTTAGTTATCTATTCCAAGTAGTAGGAGGGGCAATTTCTTCGAAGAGTGGAAAAAGGTCTGTCATTGCTACTTCCACTATGGAGGCTAAATTTGTGGTATGCTTTGAGGTCACTATTCAAGCATAGTGGTTGCGAAACTTTGTCTTAGGGCTAAGTATTGTCGATAGTATAGCTAGACAGTTAAGAATTTATTGTGATAATTTTGCATCTATCTTCTTCACTAAAAATGACAAGTATTCTAAGGTTGCTAAACATATGGATTTGAAATACTTGTCAATTAAAGAAGAAGTGCAAAATATAAAGTGTTAATTGAGCATATTGGAACTAATCTAATGGTAGCGAATCTGTTAACTAAAGGATTACTAACTAAAACATTTAATGGCCATGTTGAAAGGATGGACATTATATAAGTCCTTGTTAACATGAGATCATATTATGTATATACATATGTTTGAATTTTTTTAATAATTATTTTGACACTTATGAATTCAATTAACGTTATGGTTTTACTTAGTGTTCCTTGATTACAATTATTTTGAGTTAAGTTGATTGTGTAATACATGGAAGGAACCATATCATTAATTGATTTGTGATTGCCAGGATCCCATCATTTCAATTCATTCAAGTTTGATGGCTTGATAAATTCAATTTATGGTGCACACGTGTGTTGTTGGATCATCAAGTCGTAACATAGGCTAAGTGGAAGATTGTTAGATTAATTTAATAATCATAAAATGTGGCCCATATTACTTTAGTTGATTCTAATATGAAGTGGGCCCAAAATAATGGTTATTGGTCTTGTAAAGAAAATTAGAGTCATTAGAGTTTTATTATAATTAATAAACTTCTCTCTCCCTTCAATCAATGTAAGCAAACAGTTATCAAAGGAACATATGTTTTTGCACCATTGGAGAAGAACGAAGAAAAAAGGAAGGAGAGAGTGGATAAAACTTTTGCGTAGAGAAGGTGTTTGTGATTAGAAAGGGATTACACATATTAAGCGTGAATCAAGGTTAGTATTTCTTTCTTTTGTTTATAACATGAATCCTAGGGTTTGAATATGTTACAACAATTATCTCATAGATCATCTTGGGTGAATTCTAGACTTGAAATATTATTTAGAATGTTAAAGATTAAATTTACATTTTGTTTTTGTAATTTGTACAAGCTTTGTTTGATGCTAAATCGGTGATGTCCGTGTTAACGAACATGTGTTCCTCAGATGAATCTTTTTGCATTCGGTTTGTGAATTCTAACATTGACATGAAGAGGTCATATCTACTTATGCTCGATGGGAGAGAGGACTAATCATATATAAGTAAAGTAAAATTAAATAATTGAGTACAAAGAAAAGAAAATTAAATAATAAAATAGGCACTAATTTAAAGCATACAGGGCCTTATAGTTCATCTAACTTTAATAAAATTTTCTAACTTTTAAATTTTTAAACACTTTAAAAAATCTTTTTTTATACTTTCGATAAAAAAATAAAGATGATATATACATCACATATAAATCAATCAAATATTATTAACATGACAAATTAACTTAGGTCCTAAACTTGATTTGAAATAATTAAACTTGACTCAAATTAATAATTTAAGAGAACTGCAGTAAATTATTAGCCTAAATCGGATTTGATTAGTTCGGTCAAGTTTAAGAGCAAAGTTTAATCATTATCTCGGTAACATTTGATTAGTCAACATGTATTATTCATATCACATTATTTTTTCATTATTTTTAACATAAGTTTATGAGGAATGTTTTAAAAAATAAAAAATTAGATATTTTTAAATTTAAAAATTAGAGATTTTTTTAAATATTTAAATCATAGAGAAGTAGTAGTGAGAAGATATGACTCGTGATAGAATGCCTAAACTCACAAAAATAAAAAATTAATTAATAAAAATGAAATTAAACAATATATGCAAGAATTTTAAAAATAAAGATAATTTGAATACAATAATAACAATAATAACATCTCAGCAGAAGTCCTACTCATACGTGGGGTCTAGAGAGGTCTAAAAGCATTCAATCTTACTTTTAACAAATAAAGAGTTTATTTCTAATAGACCTGCATAAAAAATATAATTAATAAAATATGCATATTAAAATAATAAAGTAATAAAAATAAAAACAAAAATAAAAAGTAGAATAAAGATAATAATAATAATAATAGTAGCAGCAACAACAATAACAATAACAACAACAACAACAACAACAACAACAACAATAAAAGTAAATAATTACATACAAGTAAAAATATTAAAATAAGTAAGACAATAAATACAAAACATGTACAACAACAATAACATTTTAGTAGAAGTCCCGCTGATATATGGGGTTTGAGGAGGTCTAGAAGGACGGAGTCTTCCCCCTAACTGGTGGAATGGTTGTTTCAAATAAACCCACATGAAAAATAATAAAAGACATAAAGGATAATAATAATAATAATATGCAAATAAATAAATATAAATATAAATATAAATATAAATATAAGTAATAAGACACCTAATACAGTAAATAAGACACCTAGTATAGTAAATACAGAATAAGGTAAAAAAATAAAATAAGTAAATAAATACAAACTAAGAAAGAAGACAAGTAAATTAAAAAAGAAGACATTATGAGAAATGTTTAAGTTAAGGAAGTGCTTAGGCTAAATAACTAAGAGGAAAGTACTACATATTAAATGTTTAGGCTAACTATAAGACACTCGACTAGAAAGAAAATGTTTAAAATACCCATAAGAAAGAGAAGGATCTTTTTATGTGAGAAACTTTACCCATATCGTAGTACGTTAAAGCTTTTTATTGAGTGTCAAATCCTCAGTAAATTCTAGTAGAGTTATATCTTTTTTTATCACTTCCTTCCAATTTTTCTTAAGCCTTCCTTTTTTTTTTTCCTCTTATAGTCCCTAAGTATAATTGTCTTGCATCTTCTCACTAGAGTCTTAACATGTCCCCTTTTAAGATTTCTAAGCCACCTAAGCCTTGTCTCTCTTAATTTTTCATTAATATTAGCAATGTTTTAAAATTCAAATTGGAAGTTAAGCCGCTAAGATAAGAGATTAAGGTTTTAAAGGTTTAACTGGTATTAGTTCGTTATAGAAAAGACTAACAATTGAATAAAATTAAACAATTCAAAATATGATTAAAAAAGATTGTCCTTTTTTATTGAAGAATTTAAATTTAATTTAAAAAGATATTATTAAATTAAAATTAATTGATTTATTTTGGTTTATAAGAACTTATTCATTAATGAAAATTGATCGATTAATTAATAAATTGATTGATTTTTTAAAAAATTATTAAAGCAAATTGAACCAACTAAACCTATTGGATTTTTTAATCATTGAATATTAGCCGCCTTTAATTTGTCCCTTACCATTACATGTATATCGTTATCTTTTTTAGTAATTTTATACATCTAACGAAGCATCCTTATCTTCATCATTATTAACTTATGACTATGCACCTATTTTATGAGCCAATATTTTGCCCTATAGAGAATGACTACTCTAATCCCTAAACGATATAATTTACCTTTAAGCTTGAGTAGTACTTTATTGTCACTTAACACACTTCTCCATTAAAGCCACCCCGATCGATCTCTCTATTACTTTTGATGATAGATCTTAATTACTTAAAACACTATTTTGTGGTTTAACTTATGCAACAATCTTTACCTCCACATTGAAAGCCACCCTATGGCCTGAAAAGTTACATTATAAGTACTCAGTCTTAGTCTTGTTTAATTTAAAACCTTTCGACTCTAACGTATCCCTTGAAAGTTATAGCTTGACATTGATACCTTCTTTTGTCTCATCTACTAAAACAATGTCATCAACAAACAACATACACCAAGGCACCTTCCCTTAGATATTTTTGATGAGCTCATCCATCATTATTGTAAACAAAAATGGGCTCATTGAGGAGCCTTGATGTAGCTCAAATATAGAAAAAAGAAAAGATTAAATAGAAAAGATAAAATAAGTAAATAAATATAAGAAAGAAGACAAGTAAATAAATAAAACAAACAAGCAATTATAAGAAATGTCTAAGGTATGTAAGGAAATGCTTATGTTAAATAACTAAGAGGAATGTATTACATATTAAATGTTTACATTAAAAACAAAACATAAGATTCTAAGAAAAATGTTTAAAAGATTTATAAGAAAGAGAAGGACCTCTTGTTGTAAGATCCTTTACTCATATCCTAACATGCTAAAGTTTTTTGTTGAGAATCACATTCTCTGTAAGTTCCAGTAAAGCTGTATTATTCTTGATCTCCTCCCTTAGTTTTTTTAAACCTTCCTTTTTACTTCTTATAGTCCCTAAATATAATTGTTAGTGTCTTTATTTTCTATCTTTTTGTGTGTTAATTTTCATTATTCTTGAGGATTGAAGTTCTAATTAATGAGAATTAATCTTGTTTTATGTCAAGGTATATTTTGGAACTAAATAGAAAGAACCGCGACAATTTTGCAATAAAAAGAGCTGAACTAGGAGTTGACCCTAATTAGACGTGGCCTTGTGCAACCATCAAAAACAAAATGCAGCACCTGATGTGAAGTAAGAAATGACAACGTCCAAGAGCACAACATAAATAAGCATCCAAAACGCTGGAGAGAGTTACGTTTCATGGATTTAACGCTAGTGTTTTACTTAAAACGCATGAGAAGACATGGCAACAATAATAGTGTGACCCAGCGGCATGTGATTTAAAAAAAGACCAACACTAATTGTCGAATCACGCTACAGTAAAGGGCCAGGAGAATATACAACCAAAATGTTGGCGTAAGTGAGAAGTAAGGATAAGGGCCTTAAATCACGCAGCAATACACGCAGAGAAAAGAAGGGAGGGTTGCGTTAAAAATCAAGAGAGGGCTTGCGTGGAATAAACAACAGTGTTTTGAATTGGGGAAATCATGCAACAATAGGGAGTAAGAGTGGGGTAGGTGGCGGCTGAATGGGGAAGGAGTGAGTAAGCGATAGTAAGTGGAGTTTGAGAGATCGAACAGTAGAGGGCAAGTGGGCAGCATTAAATAGAAAGCAAGTGGCTGCTGTGTAGAAGAGTTGGGAGAGGCTTGGAGATGGGCAGACGTGTGCATGGATGACCAACTGCGTGGAACACCATAAACTCTAACCTTTAATTGTCCCATCATCTATAGTGACAAGAGAGAGGCTTAGTAAAATCAAGAGGGCTACGTTAAATAGGGAAAAGAAGGAGCGTGAGGTTAGTGAGATAGAAAAGAAGAGAGCAACGCCCATGACAGTCCCAACGCCAGTGATAGCCGAAATAGTTAGGAAAATCATGATGTTGGGTAACTAAACTTTTATTTCTTGGTTTACGGAATCCTAGTTATTGAACTTTGCATGTTGTGAGATTTTTGTTCTTTATTTCAATCGATTTATTAGTCAAGTATCAATTATTTTTCTGGGTCATTATTTGATTGTTTAATTTGACAGCTAGGTGCACAACTAATTTGTGTTTTTATTCAATCAATCGCTAGATTAAAAAGCTTGATGTTTAATTCTTTTAATCAAAAGTAGTGACTAGGATTTTTGTCTACTACGGTAGGGACATGATTCTAGGAAAAATAATTATCTAGGCTAAATATACATCGTATGCATGTTGTCTAGTTCGTCGATTTTCTTGATTCTTAAAGCTATTAATTAATTAAATCTGAGATCGTATCCAGGTTATTAATTAATAAGGATTATTTCAAATACATGTTTTGGTGAACTAAACATAAGAGAAAATAGGTAAAGAAATTTACCATGACGAATGCTGAACTAATAAATTGGTTATTTTTAGTGTTGATGATCAACTCAAGTTCAATAACGGAGGAGACCGGAAACCAAGATTTGTTTCTACTGATTGTTAAATTCTCATTGTTTTGTTATTAGTTATTTTTCACTTTCAATTTCCAATTAAATTTTGTTTAATTCACAATCACAAATCCCCCCTTTTATTGCGTAACTACTAACGTCTGAATTCCTCGTGAGAACGATCCTTACTTTTAACTGCTACATTAATTTGTGTTGCAGGAAGTTAGTTTCTTTTTATATTTGGTTGCAGGTGACAACATTCACCAAATTTTGGTGCCATTGTCGGGGAGTTTTTGACCGTTTATGTATGTTATGCGTTCGAATCAATTTGAAAGTTTGCAGTACAATCCTGAAATTGAGAAAACAACAAAAGCATTAAGAAAGCAGATGAAAGAAAGACAACAAGTACTAAGAGAAGAATGACAGAGGGAAAGAAACATGGATGAAAATCGCACTTTACACCAACTGGCTGTTCCAACTGAGGACCGACAGCCTCATTGCATTAATTTTTCGAATTTGGGTGTTAATAACACTTTTGAGTTAAAGTTAGGATTAATTCACTTATTACCCACTTTCCGAGGCACATTGGGAGAAGATCCTTATAAGCACTTGAAGGAGTTTGATGTTGTTTGTATGAGGATGAAGCCTACCAATGTCACTGAAAAGCAGATAAAGCTGAGGGTTTTTCCCTTTTCTTTGAAGGACGATGCCCAATATTGGTTATATTATTTACCTGCTAGAAGTATTAGAACATGGGCAGAGATGAAGAAATATGTGGCATTCGCCAATATCAGAAAAGAAATATGTGGCATTCGCCAAAACACCAGGGAGTCATTATATGAATATTGGGAGAGATTTAAGAAGCTATGTGCAAGTTGCCCCCATCATCAAATCAGCGAGCAACTGTTGATTCAATACTTTTATGAAGGTCTTTTACCGACCGAGAGGAGTATGATAGATGCTACAAGTGGAGGAGCGTTAGTTGATAAAACACCAGCAGCTGTATGGGATTTAATCTCAACTATGGCTTCTAACTCTTAACAATTTGGAGCTAGGAATGATTATGGTTCAAGACATGTTAATGAGATAGGAGTTTTGTCATTGGAAAGAAGATTAGATGATTTGAGTTCTTTGGTGTGTCATCTCGCGGTATCTAGGAAAGAGGAAGTTAAGACTTGTGGAATTTGTTCTATGGTTGGCCATCCCACAGATATGTGTCCCACTCTACAAGAAGACCATGTTGAATAAGCCAAAGTAATGGGTGGTTATTTTGAACAACCTCAGAGGAAGTATGACCCATTTTCAAACATATACAATCCGGGTTGGCGAGATCATCCAAACCTCTATTAGGGCAATAATCAGGGACAATAAGTAAGTTCTAATTTTCGGCCATATAAGCAACCTTATGTGCCTAGACAGCAACAGTAAATGGGACAAACTTTTGGTGAAAATAATTCCTTAGAGAACATAGTTAAGACACTGGCCACGAATACTGTGAACTTTCAACAGAATACCATGAAATTTCAGCAAGATACGCAAGCCAACATACAGAATCTTGAGACTCAAATGAGCCAAATGGCGATTGCCATTAATAGGTTGGAGACACAAAATTCAGGAAAGCTCCCTGCTCAACCTGAGATGAATCCAAAGAAGAGTGCTTATGCTATCACACTTCAAAGTGGTAAAGAGTTAAAAGAACCTACCCCAAAGGTTTCTAAGCGAGAGGTTGATGAAGAAGTAGAGAAAGAATTTCCAAAGCAGTCACAAGAGAAAAAGGAGGGTGATTATTGCATTGTCACGCTTAAGTTCAGTGTACAACCCCCTTTTCCTAGTTGTTTTGCTAAGCAGAAGAAGGAGTAGCAACGTAAAGAAATTTTGGAAACTTTTCACGAGGTACAGGTAAATATTCCTTTGCTTGAAGCTATTAAACAAATTCCTCGTTATGTTAAATTTCTTAAGGAACTCTGTACCTCAAAGAGAAAGTTAAGTGGCAATGAAAAGGTGTGACTGGGTGAGAGTGTTTCTGCTGTGTTTCAAAAGAAGTTACCTCCTAAATGTCCAGATCCAGGTATGTTCACAATCCTTTGTAAAATAGGTAATCTGAAAATTGAGAAAGCGTTGTTGGATTTAGGCGCATCAATTAATGTTATGCCTCAATCTATTTATAATTTTTTGAATATGGGGCCTCTGAAAGAAACTGGTGTCATAATCCAACTTGATGATCTATCTAATTCCTATCCAAATGGTGTTCTGGAGGATGTCCTAGTTCAAGTTGATAATATTTTTCCTGCTGACTTTTATGTCTTACAGATGGGTAATGAAGATTCATCCACTTTAGTCCCAATTTTATTCGGAAGACCATTTTTGAAAACTTCCAGAACAAAAATTGATGTCTATGATGGGTCCTTGACTATGGAGTTTGATGGTGATGTGATTAAGTTCAATATTTATGATGCTATGAAATTTCCTAATGATGATCAATATTTTGTTTCTATGAGTTTTCTTGATACTTTAGTGTAAAAAACATTTCGTTTAGATTGACCAGATAAATTATGGACCGCATTGGGAAATAGCTTGGATATTCAGGAAGGAAAAAAACTAGCCAATTTTCTTGCCATTCCTGAAGAGCTGGATACCATTATCCAGATTTTAGAGCGGAACAAATTCTTGGAGGAATAGGTATGTTTTCTGGAACTAAATAGAAATAATTCAAAGTTGTTGCCATCTCTCATACAACCACCAAAATTGGAGTTGAAGGCTCTTCCAGGTAACTTGAAATATGTGTATTTAGGTGAGCATGAAACTCTTCCTGTTACTATTTCGAGCACACTGACATCTTTGCAGGAAACACAATTATTAGGTATGTTGAAAAATTACAAAGATGCTTTTGGATAGACTGTGGCATATTTGAAAGGAATTAGCCCATCAATTTGCATGCACCGAACTCTTTTGGAAGATGGAGCTAAGGAAACAAGATATCCTCAACGAAGATTGAACCCACCAATGATGGAGGTAGTCAAGAAGGAGATTCTGAAGCTCCTCGATGCTAGAATAATCTATCCAATTTTAGACAATAAATGGGTAAGTCCAGTACAAGTGGTCCCTAAAAAAACTGGAGTAACCGTGGTGGGGAACACGTCAAGTGAATTGGTGCCCACCCGTGTGGAAAATGGGTGGAGGGTTTGTATTGATTACCGGAAGTTAAATTCTGTTACTTGTAAAGATCATTTTCCACTTCCTTTTATTTCCAAATGCTTAAAAAACTTGCAGGGAAAACTCATTATTGTTGTTTAGATGGTTACTTAGGTTATAACCAAATTTCTGTTGCACTAGAGGACCAGGACAAAACGACTTTCACATCTCCTTTTGGCACCTTTGCGTATCGAAGAATGCCTTTTAGGCAATGTAATGCACCTGCCACGTTCTAAAGGTGTATGGTAAGTATTTCTTTTTCTGATTATGTGGATGACTGTATTGAAGTTTTTATGGATCACTTTACAGTTTATGGTGAGTCTTTTGATACTTGCTTAATTAACCTTGAGAAAATTTTGAAACGTTGCATTGAAAATAATTTGATTCTGAATTATGAAAAATGCCATTTTATGGT
>JAOTAX010125461.1:0-20101 GCA_025629825.1 Erythroxylum guanchezii | reverse complement strand
GAGTGGCTATTTGGAATTTGTGTAATGAAATTGTATTTTATTGAATGAGGACTCATGTTGGGTATTAAATTCCGCATGCTGTTAGCGTACAAAAAAAAAATGAACCGATTACTGAATGACAGATGTAGCACGCCATCCTCGCGGGACACGGATTCGGATATCACCATCGATGTCGAGTTCAGGTCACCCGGGAGTGGGGTGTTACAGCTATGGCTTCGTGCCTTTTTAATTTTGCCAAGCCAAACTCCTGTGCTTAAACGTTGTCGTGTTTTTTTAGGTGTAAAGAGCTCCTAATTTTTCCCAGCTGTAATGAGCTTTTGTTGTCCTTTTAATTAACAAAACTTGCCTCTTTAAACGATTTTCTAGCTGCCAAATTTTTGTGCTTCTAAACGCCACCTTTGTTTTCATATAAAGCTTCCTTTAAGAAGCTTTTCTTGTTTCTATGCTTTAAACGTTCTATTGCCAATAATGCCTTCCACTTCATGCAAGCCTTCTTAGGACGCCAATTTAAGCTGCTTTCTTCTCACCAAATAGAGCTCCCATTTTGACTTTTTACTTTCATTGTTCCAAATCCAATATGTGCCTAAAATTAAAACAAATAACTCTTAATTTAGTGCAATTCAAACATTAAATGGACAAAAGTTTAGCAATTATATATCTAAAATCAATATAAAATGCCCATTAACATCTACACTTGGTCTTTTTAAAGCACTTGAGAGTTCAACACTTGGACAAAGGGTAGGTCTCTTTAATGGATCCTTATTTACCATTGAGTCTTTAAGAAACAAATCCTCAAAGAACTCAATATCCCTTGATTCTACAATCACATTATAGTCAACTTCTAGTAACCTATAAGCTTCAGAATTTTCTGTATAGGCTGCTAACACACTTTTAAGTGCTTTTGGTCACAACTTTGTTCTTTTGTTGTCAGGGACTCTATAGTAAGGTATATAGCCCCAAACCATTCAAATATGATAAGTTTGGCTTCCTTCCTTTCATACTTCACATGAAAACACTTTAGTCTTTAAGGATGGATTTCGATTATGTAAATAACATGCAGCCAACAATGCCTCACCCCACAATTTTTTTCGCAAACCCAAACTCAAGAGCATAGAATTAACTATGTCTTGCAGGGTTCTATTTTTTTTTTAAGCCAAACATTTTGCTAGGGAATATATGGTGCATTAGTTTGAAGTATAATACCAATTTGTTCACAAAATTTTGAGAACTCATTAGAAAAGTATTCTCCTCCTCTATCACTTCTCAAAATTTTAATCTTTTTACTTAATTGATTTTCAACAGGAGACTTATATGTTTTAAAAATATTAAATGCTTCATCCTTGGTTTTCATCAAATAAACATGCACAAATCTAGAGCGGTCGTCAATTAAAGTAATGAAGTATTTGTTACCACCTCTTGCTAAAAAACCATTAAATTCGTATATATCTTAGCGCACTAAATCAAGCAATTTTGTATGTCTTTCAACTTTAGGAAAAGGAAGTTTGGTTATCTTTGCTTGGATGCATGTTTCACATTTCTTATTTACTTGGCCCTTATAAGAGATTAGTCCATTTTTAGACATATGATGAATCACTTTATAACTAATATGTCTTAACCTACTATGCCATAAAGAATAAGAAGCATTAACCAAGTAAAGAGAAACATCATTCACTTTATTATGACTAAGCTTAAACATGTCATTACAAGAATATCCTTTTCCCAAAAAAATCCATTTCTTAGATAAGATTACGTTGTTTGACTAAAGTATAGCCTTCAAGACCTCCTTGTTCAAGATATCTGTAGAAATAAGGTTCTTGATCACATCTAGAACTTGAAGGACATTAGTGAGGACCAATTTTTTTCTGGAAGTGAATAGTAAATGCACATCTCCCTTTCCATGCACCTTGGCTTTCACACCATTGGCCATGACCACTTTACTTCCTTTGTTACTGCACACATCAATTGCTGCACTAGAGTTATACCACCAATCCTTAGAAGGAATTGATGTTGCCATGAGAAGTTCCGTCACATTATTAAGAGTCAAGGTTACTACAATTTCTGCACATTCATCATCAAAGTTAGCACTTGGAATATTGTTTCCTTTTTGCTTCTTGTTGGATTTACATTCAGCCTTACAGTACCCTTTCTTTCCACAATTGTAGCAAACCTGATTCTTTTTCATGTCTTTAGCATTAGCATTTTCATGTTTCTTCCGTTTAGAATTGTTGGATTTCTTCTCATCCACAAAATTCACCTTTAGATCTCCTTCCACTTCTTTTCTTTGAAGAATTCTTGCACCTTCTTCAATTCAAAGATGCTTCAAAACACTACTGATAGTTAAAATTTCATAAGTGTCGAACAACTTCTTTTGATAATCATACCAAGAAGAAGGCAACTTAGCAATAACTTCCCTTACTTGTAAGGATTCTAAAATTTCAACACCTATTTTGGGCCCCGAACTTTTCTTAGAAATTAGAACTATTAAATAAGGAATTGTTGGCGATTATTCATGTGTAAAGAAAAGGAGAATTCTTGAATTTGAAATAAAGTAGAAAAGATGGTTTAGGTGCAAGATGGGTTATATGTGAAATGTTGGAAGTTAAAAGTTGGAAAATGTAATTAAAACATGTTCATTGAGTAAGCTTCGGTGTTTTAGCCATAACATTTTCTCTAGTTATCCAAATTAGATGATTCTTGATTTGGATTAAACTAGAGAAATAGGGTTACAAATTGTCTGATGAAATCAAGTTTTGATTCAGTCTCTAAGAATTTCAATTTTCGGATGGAAGTTGAGCACAGAATATTGTTTTAGTATAAGAACAGTCCAAAAATGTTGGGGTATAACTTTTAAACTATAGAACCAAATTGAATGATTTTGATGTCATTAGAAGATTAAGACAATGAGGAACATTTTTCTAGAAGGAAGTGCTAGCAAATTTCTTTAATTACATGATCAGAAAAGGTCTTGATTTTCGGAAGGAGTTAAGTATGATTTAAATGAATTTTGAGGTCTTAATAGAGTATTTTGTGGAGTTAATTAGCATGTTAATGTGAGTAGGATTTTATGACATAGGTTAATTGAATTATAGTGTTAAGGTGGTAAGATTGCATGAGGGGCAAAATTGGCAAGTCACTTAAGCATTTAAGTTACAAGGCATACATGTAAGGGTAAATTTGACATTGTTCACTCATTAGTGGCAAAATTGTAATAAGAAGTGTGGGTTTGCTTTTAAGGAAGAGTGAAGCATGAAATTAAGGGGAAAATGAGAGAAGAGAGAAGAAGGAGAGAGTTCGGTGGAGAAGAGAAGAAAAGCAAGAAGCCATGCTAGGTTTTGATTTTTCTTGGTCTTAAAGAGGGATTTTGAAGTCTGTTTAAGAAGGAAAAAGGAAGAGGAGGATTAACGCTTTCATTCAAGCCAAGAAACTCTTCATTTGGTGAAGAATCAAGGTAAGAGTATGTTTGATTTGTTGAATTTTTTTGAAAGATTTTGGTGATCACAAAGCTTAAGAAATGTTTGGGTTTTAGTATTCTAAGATCAATTTTAGTGAATGTGTCCTGTGGGTTGTCCAATTTGGAATGCCTATTGAATGAAAATTTTTCCTTTGATGAAGGAAATCAAGAGAGAAACAAGAGAAGCAAGAGTAGAGGCTTTTTGAGCAAGGTTTTCAAGCAAGGAAATAAGGTGGGTTTCATATTTATAATTGGATAATGAGCCATTATGTTTTCTTTTTAGCTAAGAGAATAAAATGATTTCTCAATTGCTTTATAATTGTGGCATTTGTTGCTTTTGAATGGTTTGCAGAATTGCTATATTTTTTGTCGTATAAAATTTTGATGATGAATTATGAATTGCTATAGGAAAGGGTTTTTTTTTTGAAAAATTGCATGTTCATAAAAAACAAGTTTCCGAAATGTTTCCATTTGGGCAATCTGTTTTCAACTTCATGAATTATATGTTATGTGGGTTTGGTGTAGTCCATTCAAGAATATCACGTGCATGTTGACCAAGTAAAGGCTTCTCCCGTATGCCCGCTAATGGCACGGAACTCCTTCATGGACTCCTTCAAGTTTACGACTACATAAGACCATTATGTGGAATTGTGTAGTTCATCATGTTTTTGGATATACCCAAATTATTATGATGTGCTTATGTGTTTATGATTTGTGAATAAGTTGAAAAATGCATGAATTGTGTTGTTTGTGATTTTGATTACTTGACAAGAATTTTGAGAAACATGTGTTTTATGACTCGATAAGAATTTTCTATGACAATGAACTTTTTGAATAGTTTTGCTTGTTATTTATTATAAACTTATTACCCACAAGTTTTCGAGCTCACCCCAATTTCCGTCCCATCTCCAGGTAATGAGCAAGAAACAGAGTGAGAGTCAAAGCATTACTCCGGATTTGCATGTTTTGTTTTGATTTGGAATAATTGATGTAAAATAAGGCTTCAGATGTATTTCGAGAGTTATTGGATTTTGCATGCTTTGTATATTGGATTTTGATATTGATGATGTAATGTGGCTTGGAAATGCCATTGAAGTATATAAAACTCTTAATTTATGATGTTAATGAAATATAGATTTGTGTATGGATTTTGAAATGTTAATTATTTATGGATGATGTGAGTTGAAATTAGATATAATTGAAGAACCTATTCACTTGAGATGATGAATCTTAAGTATGAGCTATTGTTATATATATACATAAGTGAGATGTCATGGAAAAGAAAATGGAATTATGAATGGTTAAGAATGATGTTGCATGAGAGGAAGTGAATTTGGGACAATTTTCAAGTTTTTCATAAGGGAAAATTGTGTTCTGAATTCAAAGAAAAAACCATATTGATTTAGGTAGAATTAGCTAAAATTGTCTTCATAGAAGCTGTAGATGATCTTTTTAGCTTTCCAACCTTATAAAGTTCATAATTTTTGGATATCGTAATGGAAAGATATGATTGTTACAAGTTGTGATACTGCATAGGATGTGTGTATGGGACAGCCATGGTAAATGGTGAGAACGTGTGGATTTGATGAATCAAATGGGTTGAGAATTGAGAGTTTTATGAGATAAATTTGGTGTTTGAATTGATATGAAGTGATTTTGCACTAGAAGAGTTGAATTTAGGAAGATTATGAGTGAATATGATGTTAGATTAGATGTAGGAAGTATTGGAGAGGCTTTGGAGGGGTTTGGGGAACCCCTATGTCCGTTAGACCGACTTTAGGTCCGTTAAATGGACCTTCTCGGGTGAAAAAGGACCCCCAGCATTGCCCATGTCCGTTAAACGGACTTTATATCCGTTAAATGGACCTTCTCGGGCTAAAAATGGCTCTCAACCCTGACAATGTCCGTTAAACAGACATGGATGTCCGTTAAATGGATATTTACGAGAAAACTATCGTAAATTGCAATTTTTGATCCTTTTAGATGCAGATTCTTACTTTATGGTCTTCATGAAAGTTGTAGATCTAGAAGTTGCCTTTCTAAATGTCTAAGAAAGAACTCAATACAACATATGTACTAAAAGTTATGGCAATTGCGCCAAGACAGGTACAATATGAATGAGGACTTAAACATGTTGGATTCTTTTGGTCATAACTTCCTCATCTGACCTCCAAATGTGGTGATTCTTGAAGCAATAGATTCATAAGAAATTTTCCTATCTCTCCAAGAAAATTTCTATCTTTTGGAGTTGATTTGAAGAAGTTTGATTTAAAGAAAATGAGGGATCGGTTGGGAGAGAATGATTGGGGTATGAATACCCTTTAGCTTTTTAAGCATATCTTGAGCTATAGAGCTCTAAATGTGATGGTTCTTATTTCAAAATAAATAAGAGACTTAGAGCTTCAATTTCTTTAAAGAAGTCAAATTAAAATTCTGGTTTGAAAATTTCCAAATTATGTTCTGAATTAGGAGAAATGAGTTTGATTATGGTGATTGATTTGTATAGGCATGCCATTGAATAAATTGTGAGGAAATTTTGGGATGTGATGGAAATGAAGATAAACTGATGATGGTTAAAGAGATTACAAGGAACCACGCTCAGGTATTATGGTATTCTGAAGAGTTGGATTCCGGAATCAAGCGGGATCCAACAGATGTGACTTCAGATCAAGTGTTGGGCTTTGGATTCAAGCGGGGTCCAACATTTAAGGTATCAGAGCAAGTGCTGGACTCTAGAAACAAGCGGGGTCTAACAGAGGTGGTATCAGAGCAATAGTTAGGTTCCGAGAGGGATCCAACATGTTGGGTATCATGATTTCACAAGAGGTTGGGCTCCGGAATCAAGCGGGGTCCAACAACCTAAGTCTTTTAAGTTTTGAAACAATCATTTGTAAATTGTGGATTTGATACATAAGAGAGGAACCATCAATTAATTTAAACCCAAAATATCTTTTAATAAGAAACTTATCTATGCCTTGCTTTTAAAATGCATATTCACATTCAAGTGACGCCCAAATCTCCTTTAGACTCTTCATGGTTGTAAAGAGATCATAAAGGTTATCTGAGAGGGTGTTGAGAATGTGACCCCTGCAAAGCAATTCATCTTCTTGACGCTTGTCTAGTTCATCCTTCCTTGTGTCAACTTCACCCTCCTTTGAAAGAGGAATTGTAGAAAGAGTGGGATTAAGTACATACATAATTTTCAAAGCAGCGAGGAAGAACATCATTTTGTCTTTTCAACGATTGAAGTTGGTGCCGGTTCCATCAAGGCGATCTAACTTCACAAATTCTTGGTTCATCACTTTAAAAGCGGATTCTTGAGTGAACTCTATAATAGCAAAAAATATCACTTTAAGATTGTAATAGAATGGGGTTAGAAGTTCACAAAACAACGAATGAACAATGAATTAAATGGTGTTGTAGAGAATTGAGAAAACTTGAGATCAAAACACAAAGTTTAAAGTGTTTTAAGTATATTGGACACTTTCTTTAAAGTGTTATTTTCCCCCATTATACTTGCAAATCAGGTTAAAGGCAAATTACTTCTAGGATACAAAGAACACAAGAACATTCATGTTGTAAGAGTATGAATGTTCTTCAAGAATTATGAATGCAGAAATTGTGTTGGTAGAATTGTTTAAAAAAAACTTTTTAATCTTGACTAAAAATCATGTATATAATGAGTTTTAAGAACAGTCATATCTGTTCATGATAAGTCACAACTCTTGGAAAGGAAGCAACCTTTTAGAACAGTGACGTCTTTTCACGACAAGTTACAACTCTTGAAAAGAAAGCAACCCTTCAGAACAGTCACGTTTGTTCATAACAAGTCACAACTTTTGAAAATGAAGCAACCTTTTATTTCCAATTTTGACAATTTTGACTTTAACTACTTATATCACAAACCAATTTCCAACAGCAGCTAAGTTCATTATTAGACATATTGATCATAAACAGTATTTAGATGATCACTTGTGTAGCCTCTCTTCCTTTGTAGCCCCTCCTACAATTATTTTCCTTATCTTGAACCGCTCATGCTTGCCTGACCACTCTTCCTCTACTGGTTCATGGAGACCACGGGTCCCTGTGATGGTGTTATTGAAACCAACGCTTGGGACCCTTCCATGGTAGCAGTTGCCATGTTCATCATTTCCCAATTCAACTCGTCATTCACGGTGGCCAGAGGTGTGGCAAGGCAGGAACGTTCCACTGATCAACTCGCTGGGTTGAGACATGCCCTATGTAGTATGGGTAGTTTACACCGTATGAGCTATTGGGTCGAGACTCGAGAGCTCTGAGGCGATTGTACTACCCCACATTCGTATATCTGGTTTTGAGCTCGGTAACCTAAAGGTGTGCGAGGTTTAGGGCTCCATACGTTACAGCTATATCCCGACCTCATGGGTGGAGTTGGTGGCATGGGGCTTAGGTTTATGGCATGGGGTGAGATGGAACCCTAATTCATGCTTTGCACGGCTGTTGAAAGATGAGTAAAACGTAGGAGCTGTGAATGGTGATTCCTGAGTGGCATATTTAGTTCGATGTGGGCAAAGCCCTAGATAGCTGAAAGCCTTGGAATGAATCAATTATAACTGAAGCGTTGTATTCGAGAGGGTACTAAATTTCTTGCAAGTATGTATTGAAAACCTTTTGATTCCGAATTGAGTTGTTGTGGTAGTCTGATGATTTGCTGGCTTTGCGATATAGCCTTAGTCATCTCTCTCTCTATAGCATGAATAATAAAGCGTAGCTGAAAGGCTCAATTCAAACTTTGTAACAGTTAAATTGTGAAGGGAACAAGGAAGGACCAAGTCTCCTCGTTTTACAAAGTCGATATGGTCTAAAAGTAATTCGTTTACTATTTGGTAGGATGAGGCCAATAGCATTTGAAAGATAGATATGACTGTTAGGAGTTAGCGTGCTGAGATGATAGGTATACCGCACTAAAATTTTTCGTGTCCCTTTCATTGAAAGTACACCTTCAATCTCACCAAATCACTTTAAATCCATCAATGCAATACAAATGGTTGTAGGAATTGTACCTTTTACTATGTCTAGCAACTTTACCCATTTGTGGACATTCAAATCAATATTTGTCTAACAATATACTTATATTTAAGGGTTAAATTCTTTTGACTTTTTTATTGTCGATTTTCAAATGACGTTGTTTCCATTATATGACACTATATATATGACATTATACATAGCACTACACGACTTTATTTTGAAATTCGCAATTAAGATTTGTAACAAAAGTTGACCCTAAAGGGACAAGAGTTATAAAACTAAAACTATAAAGAAGTATTGATAGTTTTTACATTAATAATAAGTCGAAATATAAACAACCTCATCTTGAAAAGGTCTTTCTTTCGTACATTTACTTGATATTTTTATTAATGCAATAAATTGAAAATTCTAAAAAAGAATTTATGTATTAATACGGATATAGTGTTAAATCTGCAATGGCCCTGTAGGCCCATAGGAGGAGAAAAGTTAGAGTACACATAAGCATAAGTGAGATTTCATTCTAAAACTAATTGGCAATAGGTGACGTAGCCTACTAGGCTTATATGTTAGTCTCCTTTCTCCTGTTTGTTTAATGTGAGACACTCATATGTAGCTATTCTCAACACTTCTCCTTATATGTGAGCCCCCTTTTACTTGGGCAATCAAGTACGTAAACAATTCTCATCAGAGTTGAACTTTTGATTGAAGTCAAATAGGCCCCTTACTGAACGAACTACTGCTGGGCTAATTACTCCATACAGACTTCAAATAATTATCTAGTTGCTTAAATGATGGTCCCTGTTCTGGGGTAAACAATAGGCCAAGATCTTCACTGGCTCTGATATCATGTTAAATTTGTAATAAGCATATAAGTTCACACGAGAAGGAAAGTTAGACTACATAAAAGCCCAAGTGAAGTTCCAACTTAATACCTATTAGCGATACGTGGAGTAACCCACTAAGTTTATATGTCAGTCTTCTTTCCCTTCTTTTTTCAATGTGGAGCACTCACATTAGGTATTCTCAACATATAGTTCTCATGTAGCATTTTATCCTTCATTAATTTGAGGTTACGAGGAATAATAAATTCTCAATTTTCAAAATATTAATCATAACATAAAACTGTAATTTATATTCATAAATTTATCAATTTTTTTCAAGTCTGTACTTTAAATTTTAACTTTGGATACTTACATATACTCTTTTATGATTCCAAAAATTATCAACACCCCATGTCGGCAATTACTATCAATCTTATCTGGTAATGTATACTTACACAACTCCGTCAAAAAATAGGGAAGGATTCAACAAAGACAATTCTATTAAAGAAATGTTGTACTAGTGACAAACAAAATTCAAAATGCCCTCCCTTGCTGAAAAATTGTCCAAGACTTTAGGAAATAAGATAGATTTTTTGAAGAGTTAGTTGGGAGAAGTTTTTTTTTGTTAGTTCGTTGACAATTTGCTTAGGGTTCAGTAAATTATTATCCTATTTTATTGGTCTTTTTCTGTTTTGAGAAACTGTTCATATAAATACTTACAATTTTTACGTAATTAATACAATAAATATAAAATGAGGTGACGGTAACTAAAAATAAGATCACATATATGAATGAAGGCAATAAATATATTTTTATTTTTATCAATATAAATTACATTTTAATTGAAATAAAAAAGATAAGTATTTAAACAAGCAAACTATATTTTAAATTTTAAAAATTCCAATACAATTAAAAATTAATTAATTTTTAATTAATTATGCCAAATTATTTATGTTTATGCCAAATTATTTATATTTATATTTTATTTGATAAATTTGCGAGTATTGATTAATTTATTAATTAAATTATTTAATATTTTAAAATTTATAAATTTATATATTGAGTATTTTTAAATTTTTAGCTAAAAAAATATAGTTCTCTTTTTATTTGGAAAAGTTTCTTTATCATCCTTGTTAATGCTTTTAACTTGATTAATTATCATCCTCAATTAACTCTTCAATTTATACCTATTATATTTATATTTTAAAATTAAAATATTTCGTTATATATTTATTATTTGAACTTTGAAGACTAAATTATTAAAAATTAACGTATATTATACACATAATTCAATTTTTATTTTATGCATTATTAATTAAAATTATTAATTTATTATTATTTCTACTATAACTATTAAAATAACATGAATTATGTCTCAAATTTATTTCAGTAATAAAAAATTACATAATTTCGTAATAACGTCAAAGATTAAATGCAAATTTTAAATTATAAAAGTTAACTTTAACTATTAAATCCCACGGAGTAAAATGTTATAAACTTTTTCGTTATTTTATTCAATGGACACATGGAAATGTAGAATGTGTTTGATAATTTCTAGAGAAGACTAACATAAATTTTTAAAGCATATAGAATAAATTGAAAAGATGTTAAATCACAAGGGAATCGGTAGATTTAGCTCTTAAATTTATGCTAAAAATAAAAATATGTAAATCATATCATTGTGTAAAAAAATGAAAATCAATGGTTAAATGGAACAAAAGTTGAAACGGTTAATTGATTTAGCTCATAAAAGTTTAATAGTGTAATGGAGATGATATCTTTTACTTTTACTTTTCATATTGTTGGTTTCTGAAATCCCTTATGCATATATAGTTTTTCCAATATTAACTTTCATTTTTTAACAATCTGTTGGGTTGGTTAGTAGTGGTATTCTTTAGTCAGTAAAAGAAAAGGCAAATTTTGCTAAAAAGTACATTGCAATTGCCTTTCCACTATTTGACTTGTAGAAACACTTTCATCGTTTAAAATTAAACCTTGTGAAAACCATTTTTTGATGGCTTCTATTACCCCCAGAAGTTAGGTAAGCCATCTTGGAGTCGAGTAGTGAGAGATCCCGACACATTTGGTAAACTGTGGTATATATGTTGTTGGTTTGACGGATGGCTTTGTTTCCCCTTTGTTTGAAGTTTTATTGCAGGGTGCTAGCAAATGGAAAATTGCTCTCGTGCGATACTTCCTAGAGAAGAGGATAGCTTACCCAGTTATCCAACATTAGGCAGACTCTAATTGGAAGAAATGGGGATTGCAATCTACACTAATAACTGAAGATGATTTGTTTATATTTTGGTTTTCTTCAGAGGAAATGGTAGGCAAGGTTATGGATATGGAACCCTGGCACATTCAATGTAAGCCTATGTTCTTAACGAAATGGGAGGTGGGTTTTAAGCTGGACAGGAATGAAGTTAATTTAATTCCATACCTATCTGGGCAAACTTGCATAAGATCCTTGAGAATATTGAGAAACATAAACTCATTAACAATAAAAATTAGTTTTGGACTCATCATACAACTAGAAGAATTAGACCAATAGCTGATTGTATACCAAACTATTTACCAGTTCAGACACAAAAGAATCAATTCAGATGGATGTTGCACAGTTTACATAAGTTCATAGCTAAGTCATACAAACAATATTACTACTTGTACCACTCATCATATCTCCTCTTTACAAGCTAATATGGAGTCCCGGTACTTCTTTTACCCGTTCCTTTACTCTCTGGTTAGAAGCTGGTCAAAATTGGGAATTAGGAATATGATTAAATTTCATATTTCAGACAAGTCCTATCTATTATGTTCTAGTGTTGATGAGACTTTAGATCATATATTCTTCAATTGTTTTCATAAAAAACTAGTTTGGAGGAAATTTCTTAGTTTATTTGAGCTACAAGATAGGAATTTAAGCTAGGTAGAGTGCTTGTCTTTAGAACAAGTTTTGCTATACTATTCCACTTTACATGGAGGATGAGAAATAAAAAGATATTTGGAAAAGTATATCAATACGACAAATTCACATGGATTTGTTTATCAAGATTTAGAATGACAATTTTGGCTAGTCCTCATCAACAACTCATTTCTAATAGAATCAGGCAACAAATCCAAATTTAGATAGTGCAATTATAATATTTTGAGATTATTAGTTAGCTTATTTTGTACTTACTCCAATTTTTTAGATGACTTTCATTTCTCTTAATAACTTCTACCATTTTGAATGAATAATTTACTTCATTTGCAAAAAAAAAAAAAAAATCTTTCTACTACTCTCTGCTACCAGTTGGCTTGTTTTGAAGACAAGGTCATATATAAACTGAACCAATAGGATCTTTTCGTTATAGAATTCTGGTAAGTCAAAAGTGATCCCACTTGTCACTAGGACCTATTCTGGTAAGTCATAAATAAAGTGATCCCACTTGTCACTAGGACCACTTTGCAAGGGTGAAGAATTTATATTTTCCGATTAAAAAAATGAAGATAACTGCATTAATTTTCGTTAGAAATCCAAACTTAATTGTTTTAAAAGAAGTGCACAAATTAGTATAGTTTACAAAAGTAGGTATTTTAATTCTTTACAATAAGGAGATTATCTCATTTCACTTCCACCATGGAATTATCGAAAGGAATTGACACTGCACATAACCAAAAGGGGAAACGTGTCATTGATTGACCAACTTGTTCATGATGGTTTATCATCTTCCTCCTTCCGAACACCTCCCAATTGTATGGTTTTTATTTTGAAACGCTCAAGTTTATGCGACATATCCCCCAAAGGTCCTTCAACACCACGGGACGTCGAAGTCGTCGAATCTGCCAACTTTAAAAACTTCAATTTGTCGCTTGGAATATGAAACTTCTCCAAGTTTACTTGGCTTCTCACGTCTTTCGGTAGTTTCTCATACAATTCCAGGATTGCACTCAGAAGTTCCTCAATCGTCTCTTCTGTGTCCGTAGCAGTTGCCTGCGAAAATCTCTCTTCAAGGTTATAAGGATATGCAATTGGAGGAGACACCACAGGTTCCATATTATAGCTGTTAACAGGTCTCACGGGCTGAGGAAAACTAGTAGTTGCTGTATCAGAGCATCTATTCAAATGGTGGAATCGCATGATTTCTGAGCGTAGAAGAATTGCAGGACCTTGGTGGAATTAAGCGATAGATGATCAGTTCTCTTTGTTTGCGTGATGGTGGTTGTTCTGGATAAGTTGTGTTTAGGACCAAAAATGAACCGTCCCACGTATATATAGGGAAGTAATATGTTGACAATTCAAAGTGGAATTAACATACTCATCACCCAGAAGACAGAGTCGTAGGAAATATGTATTGACTAAATCGCCAGACTGGGATTGACACTTTCCAAGTTCCATCCACGTGCATAGTAAACCATGTCTTACTTCTAACTAGCAGTCAATAAATCGGAGTGTTTGCCTAGGTTTTAATTCTTTATTATAGGATAAAGCTAATGAATGGCATAGCCATCACTGTAAACTTCAATATAGTTCATGTGGTGTATATAATATTAATCGCATGCTGTATATTTTAGACAAAACCATGTAACCAATTTTATGATAACTGTTCCCGCTATTTTGCTGGAGAGTGTAGCGTTAGCTTCTTGTATATGAAGACATGTGCAATAACAGAAGAGCATATAGAGCAATTCTTCTTATACAAAGGCTTTAGTTTTTGTTATTTTCTGTACCAAATATTAAGCAGCAACGATTATAAATATTTGTAATCGTACATGGTATCAGAGCCATTCGACTTACATTGCTTTTGTTGTCGCTGTGATCTTCTCCTCTGTTATACTATATTTTGTACAGTAATTGGTGATCTAGAGGTTGTATCAGACAAAACAACCTCTAGATCACCAAGAAAGAGTTCCAGAATCAAAACTGGATTTGTTCAGTTATGTGATTATGTCTGTAATGTAACTACACCAATTGCTACACTTCATTCAGTACTGATTCTTGATTAAGGTAACTTACATTCACCACCTACATTTCCTTATGTTAATCCCCTATGTTTCAAATCTTCATACATGTAGTTCCTAGCTATCATATCTTTTATCCAAGAACCCAAGAGCTATAGTCGAGCAAAATTAAGTGTTGATTGGGTTGGGGTCATGCATCAAAACTTAAAAGCCTTTAAGAAAATCGTACATGGAACTTACTGCTTTACCTCCCCAAAAAGGGCCATAGGATGTAAATGGGTATATAAAGTAAAATTTAACCCTGATGGAAGCATTGACAAGTACAAAGCCAGATTAGTTGTTAAAGGTTACAACCAAGTTGAGGGACTTGATTACAATGATAGTTTCTCTCCAACTGCAAAACTTGTCACTGTAAGACTTTTCCTTGCTATCATTACTATAAAAGGATGGGCCCTTCACTAGATTGACATCAACAATGCTTTCCTCCTTGCTTTTGGAACTGCACATTCCAATTTTCTACCTTAGAAGCTCGAACTTGCTAACTTGAAATGGCTTTGTCAACAGGTAAACTAACTGATCTTTGGTTTTGCAGAATAGTTGCATCTCCATTTTGCTGCACCTCCCTCAAGAAAGAGCTTAATGTTGAAGTACTTTGTTTTTCCTTGAAATACAGGATTATGAGATATTGCAATGGCTGCCTGATTGTCATAAAAAAATCTCTACATCATTCTTTTGCTTTATGTTCAAATCAAAGAGAAGGTTTTTCAACCATAAAGCTTTATTAATAGCTGCTATTGCTGCAACAAATTCAGCTTCTATAGTAGATTGTGCAATAATTTCTTGCTTCTTCGAGCACCAAGAGAAAGCCCCTGAACCAAAACTGAAACAGTATCCTAAGGTACTTTTCATGTCATCAATGGAACCAGCCTAGTCACTATCCGAGAATCCACATAGCTTGAAAATTTCGCATTTTTCAAACTTAACGCCATAATCAATTGTACCTCTGATATACATTAACACTCTTTTTGCTGCAGTTAAATGCAACTCACTAACATAATGCATAAAGCCAGATATGAGACTTACAACAAATAAGATGTCAGGCCTTGTGGTAGTGAGATACATTAGGCATCCAACCAAACTTCTATAATAACCTTCATCCACTTTATCAGCTCCATCTTCCTTGCTCAGCTTTTTTTTTTTTTTAATTCATGGGAGTGCTTACGACTTTGCACTCCTCTATATGAAATTTCTTCAAAATTTCTTTTGCGTACTTCTTTTGACAAATGAGCACTTCATTTTGACTTTGTCTAATTTCCATTCCAAGAATATAGTTCATGAGGCCAAGGCCTATCCTTTCGAAAACCTGATTCATTTCCTGTTTAAACTCCTTAACCAGCAAAGCATTATTTCTTGTCACCAAGAGATCATTAACATAAAGAGAAACTATAAGAACATCATTTTCCTTATGTTTAACATAAAGAGTTGCCTCAGATAAGCTTTTTATGAAGCCTAAGCTCTGTAAATGATCATCTATTCTGCTATACCAGGCCCTAGGCGTCTGTTTTAATCCGTAGAGAGCTTTCTTGAGTAAGTAGACTTTATCCTCTTCTCCCTTGTACAAAAAATCCAGCCGGCTGATCCACATATACTTCTTCCTACAGAACACCATTTTAAAAAGCAGATTTGACGTCTAATTGAAACACTTTCCAACCTTTTTATGTTGAGATGGCTAGCAACATTCTAATTGTGCCCAATTGAGCAACGGGAGCAAAGTTTCATAATAATCAACACCAAAAATCTGGGCATAACCCTTAACGACAAGTTTGGCCTTGTATTTGTTGATGGAGTTATCTGCATTGAGCTTCGTTCTCAAAACCCACCTCACTCTAATGATTTTTCTGCCTACAGGTTTGTCAACTAATTCCCATGTTTTATTCTTCTGAATCATTAGCATCTCCTCCTTTATAGCTTTCTTCTATTTTAGATCTCTAAGAGCTTCTTCATGTCCAGCAGGTTCACATATTGCCACGTTACACCTCTGATATATTTCTCAGAGCAGCCTTGCTCCTATAACTGGCGGATCATCTACCAATTCATTTAAACACTATTCTTTGGCTTGCTCTTCTGGAAAATTAAGCTCTTGTAGGAGTCCTGGTGAGTCATTCCAATCCCACCGCTCCTTTTCATTGAAGTGAACATCTCTAGTAATATTCATCTTTCCTGTTTGTGGATGATACACCATGTAGGCTTTCGAAACTAAGTTGTAACCGACAAAAATGCCCGGAGTAGCTTTCTTGTCGAGTTTGTCGCACTTATTCGGTGGAACATAAACAAAATATACACAACCAAACACTTTAAGAAATTTTAGTGAAGGATTATAACCATACCAAGCCTTGAATGTTCTATCCTTCAATGCCTTGCTCGAAAGTTGATTTTGCAAAAATACAGCAAGTATCGGCAAGTCTCTTATCATATCTGAAATAACTAAGTTATCAATAAATTCGCAGACTATCCAAAATAAACTTTTCAGCACGAGTAAATTAACAACCGCAAAAGCCAAGCACCAGAAAATAAATACACCGATGTTTGGTAACGCAGTTCGGCCAACTTGCCTACGTCTGCGGGGCCCTCACCCAGATTAATTTCTTCCACTGTAGTTCACAAAGATTACAAAAGATTGATCTACACCAAAAGACCCAACCTATGTAATTAACCCACAGCCTAACTACCTGTGAAAGATTTTCACACCCAATAACACGACCGATTCGTGTTAACCTCGTCAGAGGATTTTGCAAACTATTTCTACTTCAAAAACAAAGACAAATAAAATCAAGAATATAATAATTCCAGTTCTGAAATTTATCACCAAGAAGCCAGGTAGCAGCACCAACAGTGTGTATACTGATCTATAACAAATTCTTCTTTATGCTTCAAACATCAATCAACGTAAATCATTCAGCAACGACGTCAACTTCATATCATTATTAGATTGCTTGCTGAAGATAAAACAGATTGTCGTATATTGCTGCACCAAAAGAACCATTCACAAAGGACAACTCATTCAATAGATAGAAAAACCCAACAACGCAGTCGTAGGTTCGGCAAATATTCAACCCAGATTTTTCACACACTATCGTCTACACAACCCAAAGAGAGTTTGCGCATCACACAAGAAGAAACCCTACAACCTCTGCCACATCAGCCAAGACACAATGCACAAAATCCCAATCTTCACGTCACCTGCCTAAAATTGCCTTAAACAAATCCTTTTCAAAAAAGAGATAATATTAGATAAGCACTCCACATCCAAAAGATATGCTAATTAGGAATTTAATTCTGATTCTAATCCACTTTCCAATTTAGGCACAACAACAAAGGTTATTAGGAAAATTCCCATGTCCAATTAAAATGCCAAAAATAAAAACTAGGATATATTCAAAAATAAATCCTAACAATCTCCCCCTTTTTGGGCATTCTTGTCTCAACATCAAAACCAATAATTGGACATTGACAGAACAAAACAAAAGCTCCCCCTCAAGTCACAAATCCGAACAGCAACAAGCCAACCAAAGGCATACTAAACAAACGCAACAAGAAATAAAAACAGTAACACACCATGCTATGGTCTCCCCCTTTGAGACAATAAATGACAAAAAAACTTAAGAAGAAAGCTGTTCAGCTGAAAAAAATCCAGTGCACAAGCAATATGGAACTAGCAAAAACAAAACTTATCTTCCAAAGTGCATAAATAGGAATGACGATCAGTTGAAATACCTCTTAAACACAAATAAAAGAGCCTTGCACTAGTTCAGAACACACAGTTTTAATCCCAATATAATTAACTCAATTCACAACAGAACAATTGCCAAAAACCTGCCAAAAGAAATCATGCGCAAGCAAGCATAGATGAAAAATGAAATTGCCAAGTACCAAAGATTACCAATTTCAGCTTTGATTCACAAAATAGTCTCTGATTGTTGGATTCTTTTGTTCAACTTCAGCACATTTTGAGCACTTTTTAGGCTTGTCTGAGATGTCATCATCCTTTTGGCGGGAGGGCGAATATTTGTGATACCCGCATCCGGCTACTCGGAGTCACAAGCTCAGATGGCTACTAGCTCTACTCTTTATCCATTACCGGACAGCGGAGTAAGAATTTGATTTTGTCTTTTGTGAGTTTGTTTATTTTGTTTACATTAAGTAACTTGGCAAAAACATTAAACTCACAACTCACATGCAAAGAAACAATGGCAGATTCGTGGTAAGTGCGCCAGTCATGAATTGACCAATTCAGCATACAAATAATTACTCAAAATTCATTAAACAGGCTCATTTCACTTGCATCCAAGAGATTCTCAAATAAAGTCAGTCCATATTATGAGCAAAAGAAAATATATTCTGTTAAAGATAGTAAAATATTTCAAGATGTGGACTCATCAATCAAAGCAACTCAATTCTTAACACTAACAGATAACATAAGGAAATCCAACCGAAAGAGTGGAAATGCAGAAAGTATCATTGAACAGGAATTAAAGAGTTCGAAAGTCACAGAAAGCAGTAGCAACCAGCAACACGACAAAAGAAATTAGGAACCCAGAGATTGAAGGACACGGCGCTTCAATTTGCGGACAGCCTCGGTAAGAGCTTAGAGACCACCTTCAATGCGCTCCAACTCAGAGATAAAAGCAGCATTGGGAATAGAGGTAGAGGGACCGGAAGCAGCCGAAGGACCTGAAACAACATAAGGCAAGTCCGCCACCCGTGGTTGCCCAAATATCCGCGACGAGATATTCATAAGAGGAACCGCCTCCAAGATGCTTGATTCCAGCCTAGGCACGCCATTAACATACAGAAATTATGAGATTAAACAAGGAAAGTATAAAAGTGAGTGAGGCTTACTCTCAACTGACAACATCGAATCCATAATAAATCGGCCCAGATTAAATTGAACACCCGTGCCAATGGCATAAAGAAGCTTGGCTTGGGCCAGATAAATAGTCACTGCATGAGTAGTCGGCATCCAGTTGGTGATCATTAATTTGAACAGAACAAAATACTTCTGGGTGAGCATGGAGGAGCGAAACGCAGAAGTCGTTGGCCAAGCAGTAAGCTTTCCACCAGTTAAAATCAGGGTAAGTTGATCAGTAGTGATCTCCCAATTATCATCAAATAGTGAACCGTCAATCACAGTCTCAAATTTCAGGAACATGTTCAAACGACGAGCATCAAATCCAATAACTCTCCCCCGCACATAGACAACACCAAACATAGCTGCATTGACATTCAGAATATCACCAGACAAGTTAGAGTAAAATTCCTTTACCAGTTCAATGTCATAATGATGAGGAAACAAGGCGGCATGAAGTAGTGACCGCTCACTAAGAAGAGTATGGAGACCATAATCGCGAAAGTCATCCAAGTTAATTGGACGATCTATGACAATTCTGGTATCTGACAGTGTCCGCCATTTTTCCTCTGCAGCAGAAGTGTAAAATTTAAAGGAAATGGCTTTATCAACAGGCAATCGAGCTCCTGGATGGCATCGAGGTGGACGGATAGATTTTGTACACATCATCTTGTACCGCTTTTTAGGAGCTGAAGGAGGAATGGGCTGTGGAACAGAATGCGGAGACGGAAGGGCATCAGAATCGGAAGAGGACTCTGCAATCAATTCTTCAATTACCCGATCAACATTAGAATCATGCTGATCAGGAACATCCGGAACATCAATAGGAACTGTAGAAAAGGATCCAGCTCCTGTAAAACTTCTGCCAGAACCGGGAAGAAACTGCAAACGACTAGAGCGTCGCATAGGAGCTGCGCCCTTTTTCTCCGAAGCTGAATATATCACCTGTTCTTTAATCTTTCCCATACTATAGCA
>JAOTAX010125296.1:0-20165 GCA_025629825.1 Erythroxylum guanchezii | reverse complement strand
GATGACTGTAATAACTGAAAATGGTTAATTGTGAACATGGGCTCAAGTTACTTACTGTTTATGCCGCGTTAATGAATTTAAAAAAAAGAGACAAGAAAATGTTATACTGAGTTTTAACCGACTGATGTAGTACGTCACCCCCGCGGGGCACGGACTTGGATATCACCAAGGATATCAGGTTCGGGTCACTCGGGAGTGGGGTATTACACAACTAGTAAGGAATATACCTCTTTAACATAAACCTGTCATCTCTCTCAGTTCACTAAATCGTATATTGATGACCTACTTAATATACTTTAGACTAAGGGGCTAAATATATTCAACCACCTTTTTACAATAACACCATATTTGGCAACTCTACAAACACTAAAGTTGCATTAGTCACAATGATGCATGCAAATTTTACTTCATAAACACACTTTATTAATATAGTTATATTCGGTGCAAATTTTTGACCTTGTTCCTGACTACCACACTTTTCTTATTTGTCCCTATGGTATGAACTTCATCCATGACCTAAAATTTCAAGTTTTTTATCAAATTTAACTTTATATACACTTCATTCTTATATTAAATTAGTACCTCATTACCTTCCTTTTCATATTCATAACGAGGATAGGACGCTCTAATTATAAATTTACTCTTCTTTTATGGACTTTGACAATTAAAATATTAATGTCAACCTAAAAATGGAAATTGTCACGAATAAATTCAATACAATAATATGATATTCTCCTAATAAAACCTTACTAGGATAGGCTATACATAACAGATAAAAATCATAAACCAACAGTACTACATTATGGCTATCTCTATAACAAACATATGTATTATAAAAATAATGTATCCATAAATAAATGACCACTAACATAATCAACTGAATAGGAACAAAATTAACTGCTTACCATGTCTACTTTGGTTTTTTTATATGAGAGTTTGTTGACACCCCAAAAACCTTATTGCTTATTGGTTATAGATGATGTATAAAAACAAATATAAGAGAATTAAAGTTGCTTAATTTCAAATTCTATGATGTCCAATTAGCAAATGAAACAACTAGATGCTATGAGTTACTCACACATCTCTGAAGGAAGCTTTACACAAAGTAAATTACATACTTATCCTTATATGATGGAAAGTTTACAATCTAGGTAAGAAGACTTATTTTTTAAACTTCTTAAGGAAGATTTGTACATAATGAACTTCCTTTATTACCCGTATAATTCAATTTTTACTATAAAGAACACATTTTTTTAAATGGTTATATAACAATTCGTGTTTTTTCTTTGCCTTCAATATTTGTAATAACACAATCAAACATATAGCTATGTAGTCACAAGTGTCAAACCAAACATTAATTCTACATGGTTTAGTACATGATTGTGTAATAATCTATGTCCTTCATATTATTTAATAATAAAAAGGTAACAAAAACAAATTTGACCACATGAGGATCTAAATAACTATATGTAACATAATTATATAAAAACACAATTTTGTACAAAGGCGTATGTTAACCCGTATCCTTAACATTTATTCCTATAAATTTCATACTAAGAGCATAGTTTAGTACATGACCTTGTATTTATCAGTGTTACTCAAATCCGTTAAAGATCATAGATTGATGCTTGATCATATACCCATCCATGTACTTCATATTGTCTTTTTAAAATTTCAAGCGATAGCATAGTTAACCATATTATTTTGTTATTAACTATGAAATTTAACCTTTAATGGATATACTATGGTGCACATGCATGTACTAATTTTTGTCCTTTATATTCAAGTTGTGCGTTATTTTACCTCGACAATGGAAAATCCATTTTTACACTTCTTACTTTGTCTTAAGGTGATCTGCAAATTTTTTTTACAAAATTATTGTGTGAAATGTAATAACGTCTGATAGTTTGTATTAAGACATGGTATCGTAATATTAAACTAATAGTATCTTCATTTTAAGGTGAACTTGTAACTTATCCATTATTGATGATGGTTGATTGATCTGTTTGTAAGTTGGTCAATTAGGTAATAAACACAAGTACACCACATAGCTGTAGCTAGTACTAGTAAGTACGGGTCAATCTCATGAATAATATGAATGCTAGTAGTTAACTTTCTCCTATTATCTAACCTAAGGATTGATTTTAGATTTTTAATGAAAAGAAATTAAAACGAAAAATACATAAAATAAAATAGGAAACAATAGTGAACACAAAGATAGTGGAATTCACTTAGAAAGCTATCGTTATTAGAAATTAGTATCTTGGTTCGAATCTCTTAAAGCCCTTAACAGATTAATCTTTTATAATACAATTGTTTTGTTGATGTATTGGACCATGGAGACTCCCATAGTATGCTAGTGGCTGACCTTGAGTCTATTAACAACTAATCCTAAGGTCTGTAACCAAATTACTTAGGTTAAATCTTATAAGTTTACGTTACCAATTTATGAGTCCCTCTATTAGGTTTGACCATAATATGGAGGATTTATGTCATCCTATCTCTAGGGTTGTAATCAACTCCTTCTAATTACGGTAGACCTATTCACACTAGGAATTCTCAATCTCTACGTATGAAATTAGATTATCAATAAAACACGTAAGTAGATCATAATAATCAATCAAACCAATTGGATTAATAAATGAATGAAATCATATCAAATTATTAACATAAGGTTCATCTAACCTAAATATTAACTGGACGTTTAGTTACACAAGATCGGATACAAAATCAAACATACAATAAAAGACAAACAAAACAAAAACAATAGGTTCATAATTCTAAATCTCCCTGATTGTCTCCTATCAAATGTTCTTCCAATGTAAAGGCTTGATCTTGAAATTCAATAGATCTTGTAATGATTTCGTAGTGTTTCTCACTTCCCTGAACCAAAATTGTCCCATTTGGACTTTCTTCACGCCTTGAAATCACCTACCAAAGTCTCCTCCTTCTGATTTGCCTTCGAAATGTCACTTTTATTAAAAAAAATCTAGATATTTGGGTTATGCATGATCATGTGCATAGCTATGTGCAGGAACGTGCATAATTGGAAACTGCTAAATATTGTAAAAATGCACTAGCATGCAAAAGTGCACAGTCATGCACTCCTTCCAAATTACTGATTTCCTATTTTAAGTCGTGTTTTCATCTGAATTCCTCCCATTTAAGTCCATGAACGCAATTATCACCTATAAACACACTTGAATCATATTAAGCACCAAATATACAATAAAAGCATAAAATATCAAGCAAAATACATCAAATATGGGTGTAAAAATATAGTTAAATATCCATCTAACAATGGTATATTTGGCATATAAGCATGATATTTTATGAATGAAGGTCTGATATGGTTTGTATTAAGGAATGGTATCTTAATATAAAAGTTGTGGTATTCTGATTTTAAGGTGAACACATAACTTATTTGTTATATGTGATGGTATTGTTCACATATAAGAGTAATATTTTAAGTATGAATGTCTAGTATAGCTTATATTGATGCATGGTATCTTAATATTTAAGTGATAGTATTCTCATTGTAAGGTAAAAATATGATTGATCTATTATAGGTGGTGGTATTTTTTGTACATAAGTATGGTATTGTTTGTATGAAAGTCTAGTATAATTTAAACTAAGCCATGATATTCTTCGTACTTGGTGATAGTATTACCATTTTGATGTGAACGTGTCACTTATCTGTTATAGGTGGTAGGTGTTGACATTTTTTTTTTCATATAAGTGTGTTATTTTATATATGAAGTTTTGATATGTTTTTTATTGATGCATGGTATCTCAATATTAAAATTTATAATATTCTCATTTTAAGGTGAACATTTGACTTATTTGTTAATGATGGTGATAATTTGTGTACATATATGTGATATTGGATGTATTGAGTAACGGTATAGTGTTTATTGGGTTATGATATTCTTCATACTTTATGATGATATTCTCAATTTAAAGTGAACATATGACCTATCTATAAAAGATGGGTGAAAAATTTTATGCATAATAATGGTATTGGATATATGAATATCTAGTATAGTTTTTATTAAGTCATGTTATCCTAATATTAAAGTGAAGGTATTCTTATTTTAAGGTAAACATGTGACTTATCTATAATGAGTGGTGTTGTTTTTTGTATATAATCATAGTATTGCAGGAACGAAGGTTCCATATAATTTTAACTATGCCATTGTATTTTTGGTGATATTATTTGTTGTATAAATTTCTGTTATAGTTTTAATTAATGTATGGTATTCTTCGTACTTAATAATGACATTCTCATTTTAAGGTTAACCTGTGACTGGTCTGTTATATGTGGTGGCATTTTTTTGCATATAACCTTGATATTGGATGTATGAAGGTCTAGCATAGTTTTAACTAAACATAGTATTCTTCATATTCGGTGATGGTATTAGAAGTTTAAAGTGAACATATGACTTATCTATTATAGATGGTGGTATTTTTTTAATACATAAATGCAGTATTGTATGTGTGAAGATCTAGTATAGTTTTTATTAAGGCATGGTATCTTAATGAAGAAGTGATAATAATCTCATTTTGAGGTAATCATGTGACATATTTGTTATAGATGGTAGTATTTTTTACAAATAAGCATGTTATTTTATGTATAAATGTTTAATATAGTTTGTAAAGATGCATGGTATCTTAATATTTAAGTGATGATATTCTCATTTTAAGATAAATGTATGACTAATATATTATGGGTGGTGGTTTTTTTTGCTCATAAACATGGTATTCAATATATGAAAGTATGGTATAGTTCTAACAAAGCCATGATATACTTCATACTCAATGATAATATTGCTATGTTAAGGTAAACATGTCATTTATCTATTATTGGTGGTGGGTGGTGGTAGTTTTTGCACATGTACACGTTATTATATTAAGATACCATACATCAATATAAACTATATCAAACATTTATAAATAAAATAACATGTACAATAAAATCACTTTAATATTAAGAATATATGGCTTATCTATTATGCTAGTGGTATATTTTGTACATAGAGGTGGTATTAGATGTATAGAACACTGGCATATTGTTTATTGAGGCATAGTATTTTTTACATTCAACGATGGTGTTCTCACTTTAAAGTGAATGTGACTTATCTGTAATAAGTAGTGATATGTTTTCTATATAATAATGGTATTGGATATATGAATGTTTGGTGTAGTTTTTACTCAGTTATGGTATCTTAATATTAAAGTAATGGTATTCTAACTTTGAGTTGAATATGAAACTTATCTATAATAGGTGGTGTTATTTTTTGTATATAATCATTGTACTTTGAGTTGAATATGAAACTTATCTATAATAGGTGGTGTTAGTTTTTGTATATAATCATTGTATTGAATGTACAAAGATCTAATATAGTTTTAGCTATGCCATGCTATTCTTAGTGACAATCTTAGATATACAAAGTTCTGGTATAGTTTTAGCTTAGGCATGGTATTCTTCATACTTAATAATGGTATTCTTATTTTAAGGTGAACGTGTGATTGATCTATTATGGCTAATGATATTTTTGTTTACATTCGTGGTATTAGATGTATGAAGGTTTGGTAAAGTCTTGACTAAGTAATGTTATTCTTTGTACTCAGTGATGGTATTAGCATATTAAGTTGAACGTGTGACTTTCTTATTGTGGATGGTTGTATTTTTAATATATAAACATGGTATTATATGTATGAAGGTTTAGTATAATTTGTATTGACATATAGTATCTTAATGTTTAAGTGATTATATTCTCACTTTAAGGTGAACATGTGACTTATGTGTTATAGATGGTATAATTTTGTTGTATATAAGTGTGCTATTGAATATATGAAAGGTTGACATAGTTTTAACTAAGCTATGATATTCTTCAAACATAGTAATGGTATTACCATTTTGATGTGAGTGAATCATTTATATGTTATAGGTGGTGGGAGGTAGTAATTTATATATAAGCATGGAAATGTTTAGTATAGTTTATATTGACACTTGATATCTTAATATTTGGGTAATGATATTCTCATTTTAAGTATAACGTCTGACTTGTCTATTATGTACATTAATATTTTTTCTACATAAGCATAGTATTAGATATATGAAAGCCTAGTACAGTTTTAACTAAGTATTGCTATTATTTGTACTTGGTAATGTTATTTCCATTTTATGGTGAATTTGTCACTTATCGATTATAGGTAGGGGTATTTTTTTCACATAATAATGGTACTAAATGTATGAATGTCTAGCATATTTTTTTATTGAGACACAGTATCTTAATATTTAAATGATGGTATTCTCATTTTGAAGTGAACGTGTGACTTACCTATTATATGATGGTATTTTTTGTACATAAGAGTGATAATGGATATACGAAAGTCTGGTATAATTTCACTAAGTCATAGTATTCATCGTACTTAGTGATTGTATTACTATTTTAAGGTGAACGTGCGACTTATTTGTTATGTTGGATTATGGTATTTTTTGTACATAGACATGGTATTAGATCTATGGATTCCTGATATACTGTTTATTAGGGCATGGTATTCTTTGTACTCGTTAATAGTATTATCATAACCTTTTATAGCTTATCAATGAAGGTTTCTCAATTGACAAGAACTTAAAATTTTTGTTTCTTTATAACTGTGGCCAAAACAAAGATGATGTTAATACAAATAAGTTTTTAAAAATAAAATTTCCTTTTTCAAAATTACAATAATAAACTTTATACAAAAAAAGGAAAACAAACACTCTTTTAAGTATCACTAACTATAATGAGCTCAAAATCCATACTAAATATTACTATGCTAAAGTATTGGGATCTCTAGGGGCTAGGAATCCTACTTACCTACTTCATGGCCTATCCATTCCTAAGGTAATCTCCCTTGAGCAGTTTAAACTTCTTACCATAAGTTTCACCGATGATAATATAAGGGCGATGGTATTGCTCTCAGTCCTAATAAAGACCCAGGAGCTAACAGGTTCAATGGCTTCTTTTATCAACAAACTTAGAGCTCCATTAAATTCCATATATGCAAAGCTATCCATGAGTTCTTTGATAATGCCAAGATGCTAAAGGTATGGAATTGCACTTATTTATTTCTAGTTCTAAAAACTTATAATCCAAACTCTTTGAGGGACTTTATACTAATTTCTTATTGCAATACATTTTTATAAAATCATCTCTAGGTTGTTGGCTTATAAGATTAAATATATGCTTCCTTCATTCGTTAGCCAATCTCAAGTTGTTTTTATATAGGTAAACATATTAGAGCCAATGTATTGTTTGCACTAGAATTGTTGAAGAACTACCGTATCAAGGGCTATAGAGCTAATTGTGCCATTAAAATTGATTTTCATAAAGCATTTGACTCAGTTAATTAGGGTTTTATGCTTTTTTCTCTATAAGTGTTTGGGTTCCTTGACAGGAAAGCTACTTGGATCTCCTAGTGTATAACCACTACTTCATTCAGTGTTTTGATAAATAGGGAAGCTAATCAACTTATCAAGGGTTCTAAAGGGCTAACACAAGGTCACCTTTTTTTTCATATCTCTTCACCAAATGCATTAAGGTATTTAATTTCATTATTAAATAAAATGTTCTTGTTGATCGAGGCTTTAATTATCATAAGAAGTGTAATAAGCTCGAAATCACCCATCTTGCCTTTGCTGATGATTTGTTATTATATTGAAAGGTCAATGAAGTCTTAGTGGCTTACTTAATGAGATCTTTAGAGGAATTCAATTCTTGTTCTGGGCTTTATATAAATAGGGATAAAAGCTACATTATCACTTTAGTGGATGTTTTAAACTAGACCCAGTTTTTATTATTGATCCTAGGTCTATCACTCAAATTTCCACAATTTACCTACCTAGTTATTCCTATATTCTCAAGTAAGGTCTCTTATTTAGATTGTCAAGGGTTATTGGACATGATCAGGAAAAGAATTAAGGCCTAGATGTTTAAGTGCTTAGTAACTTATCCATTTATTAGTCCTCTCACATTGCATTTCCTATGAAGCTTTGTACGAAAATTAACAAACTTCTCAAGAATTTTCTTTGGACTAGCAATGAATCCTTCAAGCCTTCACAAAAGTAAGTCGGAATGACCTTTGTATGCCCAATAAAGAAGGGGGTTTGGGAGTTAAAATTGCAAAGTTGGTAAACAACGTTATGCTAATCAAAAGGCTCTAGAAATTAATAAATAACAAGGAATCCCTTGACTTTAAATGGCTTCATGAGCATTATATAAGAGTATCTAGCTTGTGGATAATTAGACCAAGAATAGATGCATCATGGTACTGGATTTAAATGGTAAAGCTAAAGGACCTCATCCACCCACTTATCAAATACAAAGTAAGGAATGGAAGAGATATATGACTATGATATGGCAATTGGAGTATAGTTAACCCTCTTTATCTCCCCCTTAACTTTGCTAGCCTTAAAATTTTCTTCCTTGCAAATGCAAAGGTTAGTAGTTTAATTGAAAATGAAAGATGGCATTGTGACAATAGAGGTGAGCAATTCTTTCAAGGTTGTTTCTCCCAAATTTCCCCAGATTTGTAAATATAGGATAAGGTGATTTGGCTTAAGCATCCTTCTAGCTTATTTACAAACAAATCTTGTATGGATATGATGAGGAATCATGCAATGACTATAAACTAGTATTCTCTTGTGTGGAACAAGCTTCTTGTTCCTATATTCTCATTTACTTTGTGACTTGCATTAAATAAAGGCTCATTATTTTGGGCAAAACAAGAGGCATCAATAATCTAAAACAGATGTACGTGTTTGTCAGATTAAGAAACCAATGCATATCTTCTGTTTAATTACCTTAATTCATATAGGGTTTAAAGGAATGTTATTGGCCTTTGTAATGTGGATCTACAGATCAAAGGCTTGCTAGGAATAATCTAACGAGTATGTTTCCTTTTTAAGGGATCATAAAGATCAGAGGTTATTGTATAGTTTGGTCCTTAAGAGCATAGTTTACAGTGTTTGGTGGGAAAGGAACCAAAAGGTCTTCAAGGCAATATTCAACTCTCCAAATCACGTAAATGAATGCAATATTAGATGTATTAGGGAGTTGCTTATGGCTAGAAGAAAAGGCTTATCACTTTCTCCACTTTTAAAATTAAATTGATCCCTCTAGTTACTCCTAGTGAGTTACCATAGTCCTAACATGTTATACATGTGGTTCCTTAATGAGCTTTAATAACCTTGAATTTTATTTGATGTCTTACTTAATTTGTACATTCCATATAAACTCTTCTTATTTACTTTTGTAGAAAAAGAAGAAAATATTATAATATTATATCTTTATAAAGGATAAATTATTTATCTACTCTTTATATTTCTATTATAATATAATTAAATTTGCTTAAGTGACAAGTGACTAATTATAGTTAACCACGAATCCACTACGCAGGGGTATGCAAACTTTAATTGCAATGAGATTAGAGTTAAGAATAATGGTTTTTTTACTAAAACATCACTAGAAACAACTTTACCAAATATTATCGAACTTGATCATCAGAATCAATGTCCAAATTAAAGTGGCAAAGCCTGTTCTACTTCATCATCTTAGTATAACCTTGGTAAAAAGGAGCAATATCTCTAACATTTCTTGAAAGAAAATCTGGATGCAAGAACTAGTTACAATCCCCTTGGGATTTAGAATGTCGATGTTCAATTCTTGCTCTCCAAAAAATTTGATTGACATATAGATACCAATGACAAATAATACATCCAAATTTGCTCTTTTCTAAACAACTTTTCCTAAAGAATATAGTCATCTGAACACAATGCCTAAATAACATTATCCTAATTAATAAAGTTAAATTAAGTGAATGATTGTCCATTATTTTGTTCGTATTAATTGTGTTCTTTTAACATTAAGAAAATAGGTCAGAAAAGTTTAGTGGAGACTAAGTGCTAAAAGCAAAAAAGGGAAAGAATCCGATGGAAAACTATGATGTATATTATATATGCTTGTGTATTAATCTTGATATGAAATTACGATCTACGGAAACGAAGTGCATGCTCATCAATAGTGTTTTTGATTTCTTCGTGCTGGGTTTAATTCATGAGTATGAATTGCATTAGTTCCACCATTTTCAAAGCTCGGAATAATCACCTTATCAATAAGTGGGAAACAATCATCACTCCTATCCTGTGTAGTCCTTTTCCCTTCACTGGAACGCAAACTCAAAGAAGTTCATGCCCATTATGATACAGTGTCGCCATCATTCTAATCTACGATAAAACAATACAATAATTCTATAGAGCTTTATATGAATTAATCCAAATTAGCATGCCATGCTGAGAATAAGAACAGAATCGTAATCATGGACCGTCAATTAATATGTCTCCAGCGTTCTAATTCTATACATGATTAAGCATAATCACCCGAGATTGATACTAATATTCATTATGATCAAATAGCATTATGAATTCATAGACCCTACAGCTTTCTAAACAATGTTGAATTAGACATATGTGCCCCTCTCCTGGAAGTAATTGAAGAGAAGGTTCGAGAGAGAGGGAAAAAGAGTAAATAGAACTAGCTTTTTATTATTTCAAGTGTACAGTTGACTAAAAGCTAGATTTCATTATATACAACCAAACTAAGCTACTGTACAAGACTGAACTAAAACACTCTACTATGTACAAACTAAAACGACAACTTTTCAATAAGTAAAACAACAGAAACTAACTATTAACTTAACATCCCTCCTCAAGTTGGAGGTTAGCATCAACCAAACCCAACTTGGACAAAAGGGGAGTACAAAGAGGAGCAGCCAATGCCTTTGTAAATAAATGAGCCAATTGATGTTGAGAGGAAACATGAGCAGGAGCAATGAAACCCAACTTGAATTGATCACGAACAATGTGGCAATCAATATCAAGATGCTTAGTACGTTCATAAAACACCGGATTAACAGTAATATGAAGTGCAACCTGATTATCACATCACAGAGGAATCGGACAGGAAAAGGAAATTTGTAAATCTTTCAACAAATAGGAAATCCACAGCAGCTCACAAACAGTGGAAGCCATACTTCGATACTCAGCTTCAGTCGAAGATCTAGAAACCGTAGCCTGTTTCTTAGTCTTCCAAGAAACCAAAGAATTACCAAAAAAAATACAAAAACTCGAAACAAAACGACGAGTAGCCAAACACGACCCCCAATCAGCATCACAATAAGCAATAAGAGAACAGGGAGAAGAAGCAACAGGCATAGATGAATTAGAAAAAGCAAGAAAAAATAAGCCCTTAAAAGGGCAACCCTTCAAGTATCTCAACAAATGCATAGCAGCATCCTAATGAGCTTGAGAGGGAGCAGTCACAAACTGACTCAATTACTGAACTACAAAAGTAATATCAGGTCGAGTAAAGCCAAAATACAACAGTCGACCAACCAACCTGCAGTATTGCCCTACATCCTCCAAGAGAGAACCAGAATTAGCCGAGAACTTCAAGCCCTTAGGCAATGGGGTAACCACAGGTTTAGCACCAGTCAAACCCTCATCAGATAATAAATCAAGCACATACTTGCATTGATTAACATATAAACCAGTGGAAGACCTAGCAATCTTCAAGCCCAAAAAATACTTGGCCGGACCAAGATCCTTAACAGAAAAGGCAGAAGCTTAAAAGTGTTTAACATCAGCCAAAACATCTACAGAAGGCCTAGTCAATAAGATATCATCTACATAGATAAGCAAAGCCATAAAATGACTACCAAAAGACTTAATAAACAAACAGTGATCGTGCTGAGATTGAAGAAAACCATCAGAAAGCAAATGCTTAGTGAATTCACTATTCCACTAACGGGAGGCTTGCTTTAAACCATACAAAGATCGATTGAGCTTGCAAACCTGATTAGGACCAACAGTAGTATACCCATCTGGAGGAAGCATTTAAACTTCCTCATCAATATGCCTATGCAAAAAGGCATTATTAACATCTAATTGATGTATAGGCTAGGAAAATTGAGCAGCTACAGCCAACAATATACGGACAGTGACAATTTTTGCAACAAGAGAAAAAACTATCATTGAAATCAACACCCTTAACCTAATGATACCCCTTGGCCACTAACCTGGCCTTATATCAATCAACAGTCCCATCAAACTTAAGCTTGACCTTAAAAACTCATCGGGAACCAATGGCCTTCTTACCAGTGGGTAAAGAAGTCAATTCCCAAGTATTATTAGATTCCAATGCAGCTAACTCTAGCTGCATTGCCCTTATCTAATGATCATGAATCTTAGCCTGATGATAAGATTGAGGTTCCTCAATAACAGGAACATTAGCTAGAAAAGACATGTATGTGGAGGAAAGATGGGAAGTAGGAATAAAAGGGAAAGTAGGGAGTGAATGGCTGGAGGAACTAATAACAGAAGGAGGAAATTGGTTTGTAATGGTACGAGAGACAAAATCATTAAGCCAGGCAGGTTTAATTATAACTCTTGTACTCCTACACAGAGCAAGAGTAGGAACAAGGGGACATGACAAAGAAGAAGAAGGAATATCAGGGGAAGAAAGAATGATCAGTGTAGAAAGGAGGGAAAGTAGGAACAAAAGAATGTGAATCCAAAACATCGGAATATTAATAAGAAGAAACTAAAGGAAGTGGAAAATCCATACGGCAGTGGATAATGATTTACAAGGAAAAAAGGGAAAATAATTTTTTTTAAAAAGGGCGCATTAGCCCGTGTAAGGCTTTGGCTACTAATGTACAGCCAAAAACATTAAAGAGCATACAATTCAATTATTTTATTATTAAGGTTCATCACTATAGTTTCTGTGCTCATAATTCAGTTCCAATCTTATGTCAAAAGATCTCGGTCGTGTATTTGTATAAATAAGATCTTCTAACACATGGTTAAAACTGGATTATGGGCACAGATACCGTCTAGTTGTTACCATTTAAGAATGAAATTAAATAAAATTGCTTCATTTAAGGAACGAACTATCTGAAATGCTCTTGAATGTCAAAAAGAAAATGTAATGATGGCACGACATGGTGGCCAAAACACATACAGTGATGACACTTTGATCTATAAAGGCTATTCAAACCCAGCATAGCGCCATAGCCCACTAACAAAAGTCTAAGTGAGTAAGAACAAAAATGTATTCCAAATTGACTGTTTTGTTAGTTGTCTTCCCTGCACTAATCCTCCTGGCATTGGCCTCGGACCCCGACCCAGTTCAAGACTTTTGCATAGCAGACCCAAATGCTGGTCTTGTAAGAACTGCAAGGCTCACTACTCTTCCATGCAAAAATTCCTCCAATGTAACCACTGACGACTTCGTCTTCTCCGGCATGAAAGTCCCTGGAAACTTCTCTGACACTGGCCTGGCCGCCATTCCTGTCAGCCCAACAAACTTCCCTGGCCTCAACACACTAGGCATGTCCTTTGTACGAGCTGACCTCAAAGTTGGTGCCATCAATCCACCACATTTCCACCCAAGAGCCACAGAGATCACCCATATTGTGCAAGGAAGTGTTTATTCAGGTTTTGTTGATTCTAACAACCGAGTTTTTGCAAGGGTTCTGGAGCAAGGAGAGGTCATGGTGTTCCCTAGAGGCCTAGTGCATTTCCAAATGAACGTTGGTGATAAACCTGCTACAGTTTTTGGAAGTTTCAACAGTCAAAATCCTGGCAGCCAAAAAATCCCTTCTGCTATTTTTGGGTCTGGCATTGATAATGAGCTTCTTGAGAAGGCATTTGGATTGAGTCCGAAGCAAATTGGAAAGATGAGAAGAAGGTTTGATCCCAAAAAGGTGTGACTTGGGTAAGGTATATTATGGATCAAAATATCTTCTGTCGACTTGCGTCTTATGTTCTGTACCTGTTCTTATTTATGACAGTAAATGAAGGACGTTATCTCCCAGTTTTTTCCCCCCTTTCACTCTAGGCAGTATGAATGTCAAAAGTTAAGATGTTGCCTTACTAAGGTTTTATGGAAACAGAAGATACAAGCATTGTGTTCTGGTCGTAGAATTATGTTTCTTTATGTCTCTTGTGAGAGTGTAGGTCAAAAGGAAGTCATCTTTTTGCGTTTGCTTTTTAGTGGAGCGTTGAACCCGACCAAATGTTACGAGAAAGTGGGCTTATACCATACGAGCTAAGACTAATTGAGGGATGAATCGAGATCCTAAATGAATTACATATTACTGGCCCTACATATTAAGTAATTACAGAAACTCGATATGTTTAATTTCCTATAAGGGAAATTGTGTATGTAATTTCACTTAACAATGAGCTCATTCAAGCACGGATGTACATGGCTTTTTTACAGGTTCTATGATTGCCCATACCTAGCCTTCATACGGTTCCTTAATATTGAGAATCATTAAATTATTCATCAGCCTGATTGCAACTATCTACCTAACATTCTCTTTACGATTGTATCCACCATTCCTTCGTCATATGGAAACATATGTCCCATACCGGGTAGCTCGTGGTAGTGTATCCAAGAAAGCTGTCGAGCAATGTAACGTTGCAGCTGCAGAGGGACGAGAGGATCTTCAGCGCCATGCCATAGATGAACAGAACCTTCGTTGTTTGGAAATGGATTTTCAAGCTCCAACGGATCAAATTCCCAAGTGCCAAACCCAATGTTCATATCTCGAATGATGGATTCGTATTCTCCTTGCTGTCTTGCATGTTCCTGATCAAGTGCTTACAAATTAAAACTATTGACAATAAACATATAATAAAAGTTCAAATTGCTAATTAGGAATTAATGATAGTGGACGTTAATACATTAATTATATCATCTTCGGCCTAAAATTTTATAATTCTTTTAATTTATAAACTAAATTTACCTTATTTTCTTTCTGCATACAAGGCAATGCACACATGAACTAAAAAAAAGTATTAAATAATCTTTCATGATAATTAATATAAGAAAAGCTTTTAGGCGATGAAGACGTACCACGTTATTCTCAGTAAGTTTAGAAGCGATTTCCAAGTCTTTAGGAGGAAAGTGATCATAAACACCAGCAATGACATTAGAACCAGGGAACCAGGTTTGAGTATTCCACCAATAGGATAGCCAAGGGGCATAATGGGCGACACGGCTTGCCCATAGATCTGCTGTTAGTTGTTGGTAGAATGCTTCCTTACTTAAGTTCGCCGGAAAACCATGCCACCAGTAGTTAATTACCGGAGCTAGTAGGGCTACTCCTGCTAACCTTCGTAAGAGGAAGAACAAAAATCATACAGCTAATACTTACATAGGTTTAGACACCTACGGTGTGCCTATAAGCTTAATTTTTACTTTTAATTGACATACATACAATTTTACATACTTAACAATATCAGTACATACTCAAAAGTTAAAAAAAAAAACAGATTGTGAACATTTATCCTAATTGATGAAATTTCGTGTTGAGTTTAGATATTATATATTGTTTTCAAATTTGGAATAGAAGTTCAAAAATAATAAAATACTATTTCATTTGGGTTTTAGAGATAACTCACAAGATACACCTGATTAGTTTTCTCGTACCCATAGGCAAATAAGGGATGCATAATTTGTTAAATTTTAAAGTATTTATTTATATATATTCTAAAAAAGTTTTTTTTTAAAAAGTAAATGACACCTATTGAGACTGCCTAATCCTACCAGTCAGAGGTTTAAACCTCATTCTTTCATCTATGAATTAAAATTTGAAGCTTAAATATTTGGTTTTCATTTTTCATATGAAGGACAAAGGTATATATGCAGTCTTCAGATTCTAATTTTATTAAGAAAAAACAAAAAGTAATGATACCTGTGAGGGATGTACTTGAGGCAGGTCCAAGTGAACTGACCACCCATGGAATAACCAATTACATAGAATTTGGGTCCTAGACCCAAGTGATCAGCGAGCTCCTCAACGTCCAAAGCGATGCTGTTTAATGTCTTCTTTGGATGAGGATCACTCTCTCCATAACCTGCTCGATCAAATGACACTATGTACAACCCTAGTTCTGCAACAAGTTCCTGATAAATGACCAACCGTCAATTAAAGCCAACTACTGGGACGTCAACGCTCCAAATTAAGGTAATTTTTTTATCAGACAATCCTTGAGTCATTACCGATGAAACATGATCGGCAACTAAAGCATCATGTCTGCAAGAATCAAAGGCATGAATATAGACAATTTTATAATTGGCCATGTCTTTTGGGACTCCATGCTCTTTGTAGGCTAAGTGCCTTCCATCTCTAAGCTTCATTCTTGGTGAGGTAATCGGATGCCCATCTGGAGAACCACAGGTCTTTGGTGGAGGAGGTTGGGTTGCCTGGTATGCCCATGCAATAATCCCAATAAACAAGATCAACAATATTCTACGGAAAATCCCTGCAATTTATATATTATTTGGTGATTATAATCCCTGAAAATTTCATCTCAAATTCAAGAACAGTTCAAAAGAGTAGACAGAAGCTAGAGCTGCAAGTTTCTTGAAGATCCCGTATAGAAGTGGCTGATGTCTGAATACCTGTCGGACATCTAACTAGGTCTAATCAGTACAATTTGTTTTGATGAATTGGTTACTTTGTACAGAATAATGCTAAGTTATTAGAATCATAATGGTCTGAATGTGCCCAACATCATGTGCTTTTATAGAAGATTTAGCATCTCTGCAACGCACTTCGTGGGACAACAATCTTTAAGATTATGCTAAATTAAGCTTATTACATATAAAGCTTATGCTAAAATTATTCATATACATGAGATGATTTAAATTCTTTAATACTTCACCCTTTTTATTTCAAGCTAATGGGTTTAATTCAAAACCAAAATTCTTTTTAACATTTTTGAAAATTACTGAAATCAAACGAATAAGTAAAAATTTTATAATTTTATTTTGTTTCCATAATTTAATTACACTAATTACACAATATGCTAGACTAATTTTCATTCCCAATTAAAGTATACTTATGGGACTTATAAAGGCTTTGATTTTAGATAAGATCAGTAGTAAAAGTTTTAGCTTACTATTTTACCTTATTAACGCAGATTAAATTTTTAGTTCTCATGAAACCCTATTAATTTAATTTTAAACTAAAAGAAATATATGTGGATTTAAAATATTCCTACTTTGAAATGATTAAACACTAAAAAATTGAGAAGATTGTATAAATTAGAAGAAAATACCCCAAATTTACTAATTTTAAATTATATTAATTAGATTAATGTAAGCAATTAGTCTAAACTCTATAAATTTAAAAGAGAGATTTATTAAGATAAAACTAAAATGATTAACTTATCCAAAATTATTATTAAGAAATTGAAAATAAACTTTTCTTCCAATGATATGAAAAATAGTAAACGTACATTGAGAAAAAAAAAAAATCAGAGAAACATAAATAGATATTTTTTTACAAAAGGTATTCACGATGCAAGAATAAATTAAAATTTTAAGTAGTAAAACCAATCTTAATTGTTAAATATGGTAATTTGATATTTTGATAATTACTAGAATAAAACGATCATGAGATCTTATCATAACTATCGTACTTCAAATTGTTTACACGTGATAATTACACATTATATTATATATTCAGTTATCTAATCTTTATGAGGATTACAAACAAATGATTTTTTAAAGAGGAGCCTAGAATTCAAATTAACATATTTAACATAAAATTATGAAAATAGAATTCCCTGTACATTTTAAGAATATAATTATAAAAATATTTATTCGATTGATTGTATAGAAAATCTAAATATTTAATTAATGCACACATACAAATTAAGAAACAATTCGTTTTAATTATTATAAATATAAAATTAATATTTATTAAAAATGTAAGGTCAACATTTTTTAAGTTAGCATTAATTTATGTAGATTGTCGATTAAAAAACTGTAGAAATATACTGAAAATTTATTTCTTTGTTATACTTTGTGATCTAAAAAACTACTGTAAAAAATGAGTGTGTAAAACTAATTTTACACAAAGCACCAAATGACAACTACTTCTGCTAAGCCCAAGAGGTCCAAGACGATAAAGAACCAAATGACAACTACTTTTGCCAAGCCCAAGAGGTCCAAGACGATAAAAAAGCGTCAGAAGCACCAATCAAATTTGACAAAGAAGCCGGACTTTCTTCAAAATTTCCTACATGACCTAACCATCTAAAAAACCAACTACGACGCTTTCTCTGGTATTCTGCACAAGGACGAGTCAGGTCGGGTCAATAAGGGTTCAGGTTGAATTGGATGGATTGAGATACTAACCCGCTGATTCAAATGACTTCGATCATTCAATTTTAGCTTCTGAAGGAAGAATGTCAGATAACCCGACCCAATCCAATATTTGAACAGTTTTAAAAGTGACAATAAAATAAAAGGAAACAGAAAGGGAGCTGGAGCGAGCAGCGACGATAAATAAAGACACGAGGCAGTTCTAGTCTTTCGTCTTTTTGGTGCAAGCTACAAAATTCTATGATGTGCAATGATGGACAAAGAAGAGAAGCCACCTGAAAGAGACTGTGTCTGTGGAGAGTTGCTTCGCTTAGCTCCTTCATTACTCGCCATTCGTGAAGCTGAAGATGTTTTCCTGAGAGAGTACCACCAAATTAAAACTGTCGGCAACTCAAAGCTCCTTCATACAGACACCAGAGAAATCAGCGGCAACTCAAAGCTCCTTCATACAGACACCAGAGAAATCAGATATTTAAAGCAGGCGAAGCCTCTATGACTCTTTCCTATGACCTTAATGAATGTGATTCACGCAATTGAATATATTACCAAACACAAGGACCATACGATGGTCCTTTGCTGTTTGTGCTGTACGAAAGATTAAAGATTCCTTTAAAGACTAACTCCACAGAATTTTTAAGAAAAAAAAGAAAAGAAGTTTGATGATAGATTATAATTAAGGAATTGGAAGAAGTTGAGCCTAATTTTTAAATAACTTGAAATCTAATTTCTTAAAAGTAGATGAACTAGAATATGGAAAGTAGTGCTAGGCATTTATATGTTGTTTTGGATCAGTTGGGCATATACATTGATTGTTGGCTGTAATCCTTCATTGAACTGCTTTAATTTAAATGATTTGCTATTTCAACACTTCAGTTCTTTGCTTAGTTTTAAAAATATTAAAATATACTTATCAAAAAACTTCAATTCTCAAGAAATGGTGTGGGTGTGTGTATAACTTTTTGGTTTGCATCTCTATCATCCTGTACAATCAAATATCCTATCGTTCTAAACAACTGTCAATTGAATAACATTGTTGTTCATATTATAGTGATAATAACCCATGAAATGACTTGTCTATCTAGAGATTAAGTTTTTTGAGCGTCAGTTACTTAGAAGATAGCTCATATAATGAAAAAAAATTCCAGGTAGCCTAAAAAAATAAACGGGGTGGGTAAAAGAAAGCGACCCACCACATTTAAGCCCTCATGGTAGGCCGTTTTCGGTGCCTACAAAAGCCACGTATATGAATATTGACTTTTTGGTGCCTACTAAATTTGACATAAGTGAAAAGATGACCGGGCTCTCTGCCTGTACGTAGGGCAGTGTTTTAAAAACTAGATCAAATCAGTTGGTTAGATTGAAAAATCGGTAATTCAGAGTATAAAACAGTCTGATTTATTTCTTATTTTTTAATGAGTGAATGATTCATTTATTTTACAGTCAGACCGGTAAAAATTGCTGAATTGGTGAAAGAAAAAATTGGCAGCTTATTTAAAATACCTTAATTTTGATGATTTCAACTTGAATGAATATTATGATTATTGATTTTTTTTAATCTTTTTGATAAAATATAAATAGTGAGCTTTGCTATCTTATTTTGTGCTGTGTTGATGAACTTAAAAAAAAAATTGTATATTTTGAAGTTTGAAGTTTGAAGGTTTAAGTTAAATTTACAATTAGACAACTAATTAAATAGTATGTTTAAAAATTATCTTATATATATAATATATAAAATAAAAATTTATATATTTATTAGTTACCGATTCGATTACGGTTGAATTCCGATTGAACTATTAACACTTGAATCAGTTGCTTCTTCAGTTCAATCACCGGTCTAATTTTTAAAATATTGATGTAGAGAGCAAAGTAGAGTAGAAAAAAGAGAGACTAGAGGTGAGAGAGAAGAGAAAGAGAAAGAAGATAAAAATATTTTGT
>JAOTAX010125074.1:0-20238 GCA_025629825.1 Erythroxylum guanchezii | reverse complement strand
TTTAATACTTCAATTCAAATAATTTATGTCATAAGTAATTAGCTCCAAAAATTAATCCGTCAAACCTCATAAGTCATCTAAATCATGCTTAATTCATCAAGAAAATTTTGGGGTCCAACACGATGAGATGGAGGAGTCAGATATTCAAATGCCTCAAGATAAATTGGTTCGAACTTAAATACCCATACCACCATCTACAAAAAAAACCATCAATATTAGAGCTTAAACCTTTACCTACACATCTTAGATTTACCTTTCTAGGTGAAGGTCAAACGTTACTGATAATAATCTCAAATTAATTGAATGAGAAACAAGAATCTAAGGTGGTAGGAATTGTTAAAAAATGAAAGTCATTGGATGGCAGATTGCTGACATTCGAGGTATAAGCTGTTAGAGAAGTGCTCTAAATGCAATCACCTTTAGCACTTAATGTACAAATCATTTTATGATTAATAAAGGAATTTTCATTATTTTGATGATCATACATTTATGGATTTGATGTTGATGTTAAATTAATTTAATGAAGTCCTTGATACAAAACATAGCATGGAGGAAATCATGATGAGTTCATGATAATGAGATTCCTATCATGTGTAATTAAATTAGTATCTAAACTTTCCCTAGTCATAGGATTAATGAGATGGGATATCATTAATTTAGATAGACTAGCACATGTTATACTCCTTGATTGGGTCAAGCAGTCGACCTCATAAGTTGTAGACATGAGTTTTTTAAAGTTAACATGTGGATGCTTACTAAGGGTAGTAAGTACATTAGATTGAGCTACTATGAGACAATCATATGGATATTCTATTGCAATGTCAATGATAGTTTCATCATAGCAATGGTGTAAGTATCCTTTAACCTGAGGTGCTCAAGAATATCTCGGATACTAATGCTGTGCTTTGACTCCATTCATTGGTGCCTTTCAGGGGTTACTCATAAGGTGATGATTGGGTACAGTTTGAGATATTTAGAAGTTATTGAGTAGCCAATAAAGGATTCACCACTCCTGATAAAAGTAGATGATACCCACGGCCTCTTGTTGGGGTCATTACTCAGGAGTCTCTGGCTAAAATAGATATGTGTAATGAAGAGAGTCCTTAATGATACATAGAGTAATGAGATCCTCAGGATAAGATTTAATATCATTTGGACTAGATGTGACGTAGTCAGTCTAGTAGGAGTTCACACTTTGACCATCCTTTGAACCAATTGGGGTATAGATGGTGAAAGGAAAAATTGCATGGCAACATTGTATTAGAAGGGTTTGTAGTCAAAGCACTGACTTTCTGGTCAATTGGAGGTCATGACGTGTTGCTAGATACCGCTCTTGACTTACTTGAATTAAGTGTTAATTCAAGTGGCCAACATAACCGGGAACCTAATGGGTCGCACACATAGGAGATCCAAATGATGAGTCTTAAATGGTGATTCAAGAAATGAGAGAGTGTTTCAGGATTGTATCGCAATGTGATTGTGATAGAAAACATTACATGGATTGGATTAGAAACAAGTGTTGTTGGCTGCGAATTTGGTCATTAACTTCCTAAAACTTCCATTAATGCATGCTACTTATGGTTATTAAATTCCCATAACTTCCATTAGTGGATGCTATTCATAACCATTTACTTCCCATAACTCTCCATTAGTGATAAGGTTGTGGAAGGCCAAATGGTGTAAAAAATAAAGATGATTTTTGTGCATCTTGTGTATGAAACAAGTGAAGGAAAGGTTATTTCTAACATACACTCTTTTTCTCTCTAACTCTCACAACAGTTATTGTCTTTGCTAGCACAAAGAAAGAATTCTAACCATCTCCTAATGAGGTTTCATCCTTCTATCTTTGTGTGGACTTTCATTAGAGACGGTCTATGTTGATGGGTGTTGTTTACAACAACCCAACATAGAGAAGATTAAAGAATGAAGGAAATTGTCAGAAAGGTATGTAAACATATTACATTTCATGCTTATGTTTTCTATATCTATATGCATGAGTAGATCTAGTTTTTAGGTTCTGTTTTATTTTCTGTTGCGTATATTTGATATATATTATGAATGAGATGCATGATTGGAAAATTTCATAAGCCCAAATGTTTGTATGCATCGAATAAACCTAGAGGAAAGATGTAGAATGGTGAGGGACCGTCAACGGAGGTTGAATCCTAACATGAAGGAGGTGGTCAAAAAGGAGATAATCAAACTCTTATATGAAGGGATAATTTATCGCATCTTCGATAGTGAACGGGTTAGCCTAGTACAATGTGTACACAAGAAGGGTGGAATCACGGTACTAGAAAGTGATAGTGGAGAAGTAATTTCAACAAGAACGGTCACAGGATGGAGAGTATGTATAGATTACCGTAAACTCAACTCAGTGACTAAGAAAGATCAATTTCCTCTCCCGTTCATGGATCAGATGATAGAAAGGGTAGCTAGACATTCGTTTTATTGCTTCTTGGATGGATATTCAAGATATAATCAGATCTTCATTTACGCTGGTGATCAAGAAAAAATCACATTCACCTGCCTTTATGATACATTCGCATATAGAAGGATGCCTTTCGAACTATGCAACTCCTTGGCTACATTTCAAAGATGTATGATGTCTATCTTCGCTGATATGATAGAAGATATAAAGGAGGTGTTCATGGATGATTTTTCAGTTTTTGGAGATTCCTTTGAAATGTGTTTAACTAATTTGGACAGAGTTCTTCAAAGATGTGAAGAGTCACACTTAGTACTGATTGAGAGAAATATCATTTTATAATGCAAGAGGGGATAGTGCTAGGGCATAAAATCTCACACCAAGGATTTGAAGTCGACAAAGTAACAACAGAAGTGATAGAGAAACTTCTACTGCCAAGCAATGTAAAAGGTGTATGAGGATTTTTAGGTCATGCAAGATTTTATCGTCGATTCATCAAAGACTTTTCGCAAATTACAAAACCTTTAACAAACCTTTTAGTCAAGGATGTGCCTTTCTTGTTTGATGACAAGTGTATGTCTTCCTTCGTCACATTAAAGGAGGCATTAATATCAACACCAATTCTATCACCACCAGACTGGACGTTTCCATTCAAAGTTATGTGTGTTGCAAGTGACCAACCTATATTGGGCTAAAGGAAAGATAAGAGATTGCACCCAATTTATTATGCTAGTAAGACCCTTATGGGACCACAGTTGAATTACACCACTACAGAGAAGGAATTACTTATCGCAGTGTATGCGTGTGATAAGTTTCAACAATAACTTTTAGGTTCAAAAGTAATCGTGCTCACCGATCACGCGACATTAAAAGACCTTTTCAACAAAAAAAATGTAAAACTAAGGCTCATTCAATGGGTTTTACTTTTACAAGAATTTGATATAGAGGTAAGAGGTAAAAAGGGAGAAGAAAATGTGGTTGCAAACCACTTATCCAAATTGAAAGGAGGGAAATGCAATCCAAGCGACGATATTATCAAAACTTTCCCTAATGAGACCTTGATGCTACTCAAGAGTTTGACGACACCATGGTTTGTCGATATCGCAAATTATGTTACCAGTGGTAAACTTCCATCAGATTTATCTTACCAACAAATGAAAAAATTCTTGCATGATTGTAACCGATATATACAGGATGAGCCAATTTATAGAGCATATGCTGATGGGTTAATGCGATGATGTGTTCTGGAGGAAGAAATGTTAGACATCCTAAAGCAATATCATGCAAGTCAGCATGCTGGGCATTATAGAGCCAACAAAACAGCGACTCAGATACTTGAGAGTGGCTTTTATTAGCCATAATTGTTTAAGGATGCTCAGACCTTCGTAGCATAATATGATCGATGCCAAAAAATAGGAAAAATCTCCAAAAGAGATGAGATGCCTTTATCCAATATTTTAGAAGTGGAAGTCTTCGATGTATGGGGAATCGATTTTATGGGTTCGTTCCTATCTTCAATGGGAAATGTACATTCCAGTAGGAGTGGATTATTTTTCACGTTGGGCTAAAGCAGGAACATCTTCAATCAATGATGGGAAGGTAGTGTAAAAGTTCATTAAATGGTTATTCAACTGTTCTGAAGTGCCACGTATGATAATAAGTGATGGAGGCACACATTTCTATAATAGATCTTTTCATGCCCTTTTAAAATGATATGGAGTGCACCATAGAATTGCTACACCCTACCATCTGCAAACTAGTGGCCAAGTGGAAGTTGTCAATCGGGAGCTGAAACAAATTTTAGAAAAGATGGTGAACAACTCCAGGAAGGATTGGGCAATAAAATTAGACGATGCCTTATGGTCCTATAGGACAACTTTTAAAACACCTATTAGATCAACTCCCTATAGGCTTGTATACAGGAAAGCTTGTCACTTGCCAGTTGAATTAGAACATTGAGCATATTGGGTGATTAAAGCATTAAATTTTGATTGGAAACAAGTAGGCGAAAAGATACTTCTGCAACTGGACAAACTTGAAGAGTTTTGTTATAATGCATACAAAAATGCCACACTCTACAAGGAAAAGGAAAAGAAACAGCACGTTGCTTTTTCTTAAACAAAAGGAATTTAAAGTAGGAAACGAGGTTCTGCTATATAATTCAAGGTTGAGGCTATTTCCGGGGAAGTTAAAATCTAGATGGAGTGGACCATTTAGGATCAATTAAGTTTTCAATCATGGAGCCCTCAAACTGGAAAATGCTAATAAGGAGACTTTTAAAGTCAACGGGCATTATTACAAGCTGTATCTTGGAAGAGCAATTCCCAAGGATAAGGAAGTGATTTCTTTCTCTTCGAATAATTAAGACACTCTATAGATGCAAGGTCAAGCTAAGGACCATAAATGAGAATGTTTAGTAGTTTGTTTGAAATCGTAGGTTTAAGTAGAGTTGTTTAGAGTTTTCAATAAAACTTAGTAATTTGTGTTGAGTTGGGACAACTAATTCCCTCAGGACGTTCAACTGCCACCTCCAACCCCATCACCACCTCCATCACTATAAACCTTGTTCTAAACCTTTCTTTCTTTTTAAATTTAGTCTTTATTTTTATTTTTATGTCTTTATGTGTGTTTGTTATCACCTTCTGATATTGAGGACAATGTGTTGTTCAAGTCTGGGGAGGGTTAAGTGTTTATTTGAATGTGAATTTTGCATATTATAGTTGTTAGGTTGCATTTTGTGAATCGTGTCAATGTGTTAATAGCTTAGATGATGTGAAATTAATTTAATTTTGAACATGGTCTATTAGGTTGTAGAGAATTATTAACTGGCAAAATTAGTAAACTGCGGTTCTTTGATTAAATATACAGCTTAATTATGATTTAGTGTTTAAGTGTAGCCCTCTAAATTGTCACATTTATTCATAATTTGAGGCCTTTTAACCTAAGTAGCTTTGCTAGTATTTTTTCATGAAAACAAGTAGCTAAAGCAACGAGCTAGGAAAAAAAGGTTGTTATTTTTAAAATAAGTAACTATTCCACTAGCCTTCGGGTTATGAATAGAGCTAGTAGCCAGTTAAGAATGTGATATAGCTAAGTAACCGGATCGACATGCATCACAAATGTTTGCCTTTGTGTAAAGAGGCTAGAATGACGTTCCAACCAAGCAGCTTAATAAAAAACATGATTTAGTTGAGTAACCAGATCTACATTCATTACCAATGTTTGCCCCCGCGTAAAAAGACTAAGTCTATGTTCATAAAAAGTTAATAAAAATAAAATTATGTTTTCGAATAAAACCTATCGAACTTGTAATAGTTTGACTTTTCATGAAAACATACTTAGGACTAGTTACATAGTTGAACAGCCAAAGAATTATTAATGAGTGTATGCAATTGAGAAGGGTAAACAATTTAACACTTAATTCTGCATTAATATGTATATTTAGTTAAGAGCCCTAAGATATAGATTTCTTCATATTAGTTATTTGAAATGACTTGAATGATTGTGTTTTAAATTAAATTTATTTCATGAAGTTGAAGCCATTATCTCATTACTGCATTATGTGCTGTGAGAATTTCTATGTGTTTGTTGTTTTATTTGCTTTAGGACAAGCAAAAGTTTACGTGTGGGGATGTTGATAAGTGTGAAATGCATCTTTTTTAAGAAATAGTTTGATATGTGTTTATCTGTTTATTTGATTGTTTAGTATGTGTTTTTGGTAGAATTGTGTTAGTTTGGGAATTATTTGTGTTTAAGTGTTTTTATGGGTTAATACAAGAATTTGAGCTTAATTATTATGTCTTTGAGGTACTTTGGTGTGTTTGTTAGTGTTTTAGGGTCAACAACGAAGAACAGAGAAGTTTTGGAGAGACTTGGACCGAAACAAGAGCCTACGATCATGGCCCATCTACCACGATCGTGATAGAAGCATAAGACTTGGCCCATGATTGTGGCCTGCCTGTCACAATTATGACAAAAAGCTTCTGGTAGACGAGCAGACACACATAAAAGTCGAGTTTTGAGGGATTTTTCGGGCCTTTCGACCTAGGGAAAAACCCCCAGGGCTGCTAGAACACATCAAGTATATAAAGGATGATACAAAAGAGATGAGGAGCTTCTTACATTAGCCACGATCATAAAACCCTAGAGAGAGTTCATCGAGAGATTGTGAAAGAGATGAAGGAAGATAGACGTGGAGAAGAAAGCTACGCGAAGTACTTCCCATAACAAGAGGTTTCCCGTAGTTGTTGCCTCCATCATTCATTCAGATCTATTTTCCAGTTTATTTCCATTTTTTATCTATGTATAGAATTGAAATAATTGTTGAGATAGGATTTATGAATGTTGAGGATTGTCTAAAGTCACCTTCGGGTAATTTTGATCTCTAATTCAATAAAAATTTGATTGTTTATGTGAATTGGATTCATTGTAATTGATTTCTTCATTTTCATAAATCGGTAATAGATTGAGAGGGTAAACCGATGAAAAATAATTAAATTGGGGTAACAAGAATTAGGTAATTTAATAAGAATAAGAAGTCAATCAAATTCGTAATTGTGTGATAAGAGCTCTTACATAGTTTCCAATAGTCTAGTGGAAAACTTCAAATCTAATTAGGGTCTGGATAAATTGTAAATTGAGAAAGTGCAATTTTCCATAATTTGATTAGGGTTTATAATTTAGGGTTTTTGTTTATAACTCGACATAGAGTAACCAACCCGAGGATAGTCCAGGACCAATAATCTGACATTTCATAATTAATTAGGTTAGTGTTGAAGATAGGTAAAAATTTCCCCTTTCTCTCAATTGATAATTCCTTAGGTTGATTCTTAGTGTGTATTTATTCTTGAGTTGAATTGATTGATTGAATTACGTTATTGTTTTAGCTTAGTTATAGTAGAATTTCTGTAATTTGTTTCAGCCCTAGAGTTTAGGGTTAGATTAACCCTCCTTGTGGGATCGACACCTTAGATACTACACGAACAACCTGTACGCTTATGAAATATCGAGGTTAAAATATTAAAACTACAAATATTGGAAAACTGCAATCATTCCTTCAACCCCAAATTATATATATTGGAGAAGGGTTTATTCCTCAAACCTTGCTTTCCTCCATATGTAGCCATATAGTTTACTTCCTCATTATTTCTTGAGGTTGGCTCAATATTTATGTATTCTTAGGGTAGTTAACTAGATATGCCATACTAGTAGTATGCCTCCCTGTTGCCCATGTATTATTATCTTCACTTGATTCGTAAGATCTAATACTTGTGTTACCAAATTTGAAGATGGTTACACCTCATAAAGTAACACCTTTGCCTTCCCCTACTAATTTGGTCAACGAGTTTATTGAAAATTTCTTGATGATTTCCTTAACCTCCTTGACAATCCTTGAATAATTTGTCCCTTAAGCTATAAATTGTATTAAAGTTTGACATATCAAAGTAAGGCTTTCATAGAAGAATTGCATCACTAAGTGTATGGAATACTAATAATGAGGGAACTAAGAAAGATCTACATCTTTCCCAAGCCTCATGAAATGCTTCCACTTCTTTTTTTGTGAAGTTCTATATTTGCATACTCAGCTTTTTATTGTTGTGTTGCTAGAAGAATCTCAATATTAATGCATTATAAACCTAATCCTTCTTCTAAAAAGAGTCCACCTCAATCTAAATCAATTATGTCATTTCTTAATCTCTCATACAGTATGGTAAACACCTCATCTTAAGCTTATCTTCTATAAGCCCATTCAATGGAAATGTTTAGATTACCGAATAAATCTCCATGATGAATATGATTATGTCTTCACCAAGTAATACACCAAAGGTTAGGAGTAGGAGTAGATGTACTTGCTTAAGCTCATAGTTCCTCACCTTTTGACTTACCCTTATCTATAAGGGACTTACACTAATACTTCATATTTGGATGCCCCCATATGCATCCTTTATAGCTATTACTCCATATCCTCAACTAGATTATCTTACGGTGCAACCATATCCACTCTTCTTTTATTTTGGTCTCGTTTGTAGGTTTGTTCAATTTTAGGGTTAAATTAAAGTTAGGAATTCAAGTTGTTACTCTTAGATCTCTTATCTTGAGTCAACTACCTGAAAAAAAAAAAAAACTAAAGAAGTCATAATTAAAAGAAAAGAAAATAAGAATAAAATTAAAACCAAACTATAATTGATAAAAATAAAAAAAAATAAGGCCCCCAAAAATAATCCTAAAAAGTTAGTCTATTATATATCTACAAGTGCATGGAGTCAATCGTAGATAGTTAACTAAAACTGAAGTGATTCCAAAGTATCAATCCCATAGAGAACTAGTCTTTAAATCTATTAATATTATTTAAATAAATTAAAATTAAATTTGATTGAAAACAATTTGGTTACTAATTAACAAAGATAAGATATAAAAAGAAAAGATAAAAGAAAAGAATTTAATTCCTAAAATAGTAAAAATAAGATAAATAAATTGAGAGAAAAGATCAATAAGACAAAGGTCAATGCTTTGCGATTCATTTATAGGGAATTCCAATTATTGTAAAATTTTGATTATCTAGGTTTAAATAACAAATGATGTAAAGTATAGTATCTATGCCCTCTGTCAAGGGTCACATGTACTTATAATTGGATAAATTCTAACTTTTAATGCTTAATTTAACCTAACCAAACTCATTAGGCATTATAATCTATGTGGTTATCGCTGAAGTCTAGGATATTGTCAATCTCTAGCACTAAATTGTTTATTCTTCTATTGTATAAATTTTACTTCACATATTAGTCTTTTATATAATCCTTAGGATTGAATCTATAATCGTTAATCATGAATCCATCATTAAGAACGAAGAGAATAAATTTGACCAATAAAATAATCAAATCATATATAGATAATTGAATAATCCTTACAAACTACATCCTTAACCTTTACTAGGGTTTAACCACTAAAAATACTAAAAACAAAACCTAAGCACCTAATCTCAAAATAGAAGAAAATAATAAGAGATGTTGTAAGCTTCTCTAATCCTTACTCCAAATCTTCCTCCAATCTTAAGAAAGAAAAAATTATGAAAAGAAAATAAGAAAACTTTCAAAAGTCTACTAGAACTCTCCCCTAAAGATACCTAGGTTAATTCAAATATAATTATTTATAATTTAGGTTAAAAAATTAAAGTTCTAGATTATTTAAACTTAAGAAATCACACATCCTCATATTATGTACTTAAGAATCTATGACATACTAGCATCAACATTGACATTGATCTTCTTTTTGTACTATAAACTATTACAAAGTCGCACATAACTGGTGTTCGACAACAAGTTATAATTGGAGCTAGTTTTGTACTGATCCTCTTTGTAAATTCAAGATAAGTTTTAGGGTCAATTTAAGATCAAATCTAGTGCTAGTATTGCTCCACTTCTTAGCTTCTTAAACCTTTACAAAAGATAGTTACCTATTTTACATGCGAGTTGGTGCCTATTATGACTTATTCCACCAACTTCTCCACTTTTTGACATCTTTAAGTTAGAGTTGCTCTATAAGTCTTCTATAAAGTTATTTTCCATTTTCGTATCTTCTAAATGAATACAAAATCTCTTTAATCAGAAAACTATGGAGAATTTTGCATTAGATCTTGTGTTTTTTCTCAATTTTATCACCTATAAGATAGTGAACTAAACATAGAACAATATAATAAAATTTATATAAACCAAGTAAATTAACCCTAGATAGCATATAAAATTTAAACATGTCAATACTTTTAAAGAAAGCTTTTCAAAAGTCCACTGAATCACATTAATGATAAGCTAGAAAGTTGAGTGATTATGATGCATAGGATAGGTTGAAATGAAGAGAGTTAAGTGTGTCAATTAAGGAAACAATTTCGAGAGGAGATCATATAACGAGGTGACAAATAGGCAAGGTTTTTATAGATCTTTTGTGAAGTAGATTGATAGTTGTGTATTAGTGTGTGTTTTTCTAAGTATTTGGCATGTGTTGCTTGCATGATAGGTTATTATTATGGTGTTTTAGGACTTATTTTGTGTGTTTTTGTTTACTTTGATCTTCATGGTTGTTCTTTTATGTTTAATGTTGGTTAGGGTAAGAATTGATCATTTTGGTGCAGGAACTGAGAGTGGCCACCTTTATGATTTAGCTAGGGACCAAGAGAGGAGAAGAGAAGTGGAGGAGCTATAGAATAAGAACCTACGATCATGGGAAATCTCTTCAGAATGTTTCTGCCACATTAACCCACGATTGTGGGAAGCATAGGGATAATTCCCAAGATCGTAGGAACTGGAGGCAGAATGAACACACGAGTTTCACTTATTTTTAGGGTTTCATGACTTGTCTTGTGATATATGCAAATCCCTAGGGTCAAAAAGGATGATCGTGAAAACTTGCCTCCTTAAGCTAAAAGAAAATTTGAGAGCCTGGAGAGAGGTAGAGAATCATTTTTTTTTCTTATTTCATTTTTTTCTCTTCTAACATCTTTATTATGGATTGTTTGGTTATTAGGGATGTTAATGACATTATGAGTGGCTAAAATATTTTTTAGGGTTTTTTGTTTGAACTATTTGTGAACCTTTAATTGTTGATTTAATGATATAAATGTTTGTGTAGCTTAAACCTTGCAACAAATCGAGAGAGTGAGCTTGGTAATTTGCGTTCAATGTATAACGAGAGTTAATGTTTAATAGACCTATAGATAAAAAGTTATTGATTTACTAGGAAGAGATTTCTATAGACTGATATACTACCTATAGGATAGCCTCATATCTGGTTGAATGTTTAGGAAAGGCTTTACATATCGAGATCCAAAAGTTAATCCTAATTTATTTAACTAGTGACATTTAGTTGCATTTTGAGAGAGGGTAGATTAGATTTTAGGAAATCTTAGGCCAAGCATAAATTGAATCAACTAACCAAAGGGGAGCAAATAGGGATAATGACAAGTCCTAATTTTTTAATCATGATTTTCTACAAGTTTTAGTTTACAATTTTAGCTTTGGTTGTGTTGTTTTCTTTTACCTTTAGTTTGTCTTTGTTTTACTTATCTATTTAAATTTGTTTGAATCGGTTTCTTAAACAAAAAGCAACTTGAATTAAGTGGTGCCTAAACACAACCCTTTTGGGATCGATATCCGCTTTTTACTACAAGTTATGACCCGTATACTTGCGATTTTGAGCATAAAACTAGTAATTTGTTTAGCAATCAACAAGTTTTTAGCGTCGTTGTCGGGGATTGTTTGTTTATCATCTTGTTTATTTTGGGTTACTTTGATTTAAGAGTTTTTTGATACTTTTTCTTATGCATTTTAGGTGTATAAACACAAGGATCATGCAAAGGTCTATTGAATTTAGTGATGAAGAGTTATCAGTTATCACAAGGCACAAATGATAGTTGAGAACAACGAAGCGTTAAGACAATATACAGAAAAAATATGGCAAAAGAAGGAGAGCAAAGAGGAGTTGAGAGGACATTAATGGACTTTATGAGGCTAGGTTTCAATCCTCAAGGAGTTGCAAGGCTAGCGATTCAAGCTAATAATTTTGAGATCAAGCCAGCAGTCCTCACTATACGTCAGAGTAGGGTGAAATTTTATGGGTTGTCCAACGAAGATCCCAATGCCCATCTTGCAAATTTTTTGGAGATCTGCGACACTTTCAGGTCCAATGGGATGTCTGACAATGCCATATGGCTGCAATTGTTTTCTTTCACTTTGACAGATCTTTCAAAAAATTCCTTGCTCAGGATCATCATCATTATTTCACTCCATCTCCTCCTCAAGATCATCATCATTAGGTATTGAAATTCTCCTTAGGACTCAATTCCTTATCAGTATGAGGATCTTCTAATTGTTCACTTAGTTCTCCCAACACTGAGTCCTTATTCAACAAATTTGTAGATTTATCTTTGTCCAAGCAAGAAGATTCCTTATTAGGAATGATCTCTTCCTTGCCATTATTAGGCTTCTTTAATAAGGAATCTTTGCCAACGTCTTCCACCTCTCTGAATCCCATAACCTTAAGGTAGTTTCCTATAAAGAAGACCCTACTAGTAGGCTTCCAAATCTTCTTATTAAGATTAGGTTTCTAGTTATAGGTTAATGTTATCTCTAACTTAGAGAGTTCTACTTTCTAATTAAGCTTCATAACTAGTTTGCTATTTAGGTATCATATTCTATCCATCTTGGTTGTATAGGAGTCAAAATAAATAGGTTTATTGATACAATTGCCCAGGTAGTTCAACCTTTCAATAGCCCAATATTTTAGGGGGATTTTATGAAAATTAATCCACAAAGGAATAGCTTGAACACAAGATTTGCTCAGGTCTATATCAGGAGAACAATTTTGTATAAACAATGACTAACTGTTACTATGTCAAAAACCCAACTCCAAAATCTCTTTAATATTAGCATCTGGAGAGAATTTAAAAAGAAAGGAATCCACATCAATAAGTGATATTTGCTTAATTGACGATGAATCTATTCAATAATACTTACTAAATATTGCTAGGAAAGTGCTTAAGATACTCACTTTGACTTATAAATGGTTTTAGGCACAATTTGGAAGCAAAAGAGCTAAAGTGAGTCGAAAGCACTACATTTGAGCCATTTTTTGAAGATTCACAATCCTTTATATCCATGGAATAGGAAGAAGAAGGATTATAATAAGAGGAGACAAGCAAATTCCTAAAGATGAATAGTATACATTGTAGAAAATCAAGAGAAGTCATGAGAATGCAAGTCACGACCATGACATAAAGTGTCATGGACATGGCTAGTGATGCACAACCATGACATAACATGTCATGCCTATGACTCACCTTACATGGGCGTGACTTAAGTAGTCACACCCACGACTTAAAGTCACGACAAGTGTGACACACCAAGTCACGAGTGTGACACAATGACACCTTACCCCTCATTTAACCTAGCGCTAATATATACCGAGGGTGTGACAATGCAAGGGATATAAAAGATTGGAGGGTTTTTGGCTGGGAGAAAAATAGAGAGGGAGCTTTGGGAGAGATGATAAAAAGGGGCAAACCCCTCAACTGTGAGAAACCCATGGAAGGGTAGATTTCTGACGCTGGTTTAACAAGAATATTGACGCCACGACCTGGTTAAGCACTCTTTCCTTGTATTTGTTGTTTTCTTCTCTTTTTATAAATTGATTATGTTATCCTATGTGTATGGATTTGGGTATTGTGAAAAGATGGCTTGAATGCATTCATTGGATCATTTTATTACAAACCCATTACTAGAATGTTCATTGTAATCCATAATTGTTATGTTGAATTTCATTTGTAACGACTAATGGCTCGTAATCATTAGGGATAACATAACTTAGATTAAATAATCCGAGCTTGTGTGATTATTATCTAGATTGTTCTATTTTTCTCATTCATCAAGTGGCTTTTTGATTAAATCTAGAGAGCGTCTTTTAGGTTATCCGCTAGCTAGGGTTAATTAACGAGCCCTTCTTAATTAACTATGACCTAAGGAAAAATTGGGATTAATAAAGCTTGTTGTTAATCGACGACCAATAATTCAAATAGAGATATGAAGACAACAATTTAATGACATATGTTTAATTGGGTGTAGGCCGAGATTGAGCCAAAGAACCAGGTCCCTAATGAATTCACCACTTTCATCATTTTTGCATGTTTTCTTTAATTTTCTTTTGTTAGTTTAGTTTCATTTTATTTTGTTATTAAACCAAAAACCCCTAAACCTAAACACTGTTTAATTTATTCTCAAAAGCTAACCAAACAATCTCTGTGAGATTGACCTAGACTCACCACTGCTATAGTAGTATGTCTAGTTTATTTTCACTAATGTTACAACGCACATGTCAATTTTGGCATTGTTGTTAGGGAGTGCAGTGTTTTAGTTTTTGTTTGTGATTTTAATTGGTTTTTTGTAAATATTTGTTTGTAATTAGTTTATTTGCATTTATTTCATTATCATTTCACTTTTTGTTTCATATTTGTGATATAAAAAAATTACATGGACAAAAGTAATTTCTTTTATAACCTGTATTGTCAATCCTATAACCAAGGTTGGACTGATCAACCTAATTTTAGTTATAGATGGGATAACCCACAAAATTACTTCCTTGATAGTATGCAGGATGCATAGCAATTTTCGTATAGACCAAAAGTTTCTTATCACAACTCAGGGACATCTTTGGAAATTTTGCTTAATATTATGACTACTCACAATATTCAATTTCAACAGAGTGTAAAGGAGTTTCAACAAGAAGTAAGGCAATTTCCGCAAGATACAGGGTCTAGCATTCCATATTTGGAAAACCAACAAAAATTAGGTACTTCTCTAGAGGAATTAGTTAATGTTTGTGTTGCCAATACTTCGCGATTATAGTAAGAGGAGATGCAATTCTAGTATTAAATAAGTTATAGGATCTAGAACTCCCAAGTTAGATGGGTCAGTTAATGGAAGCTCTTAACCGCCTAGTATCACAAGGCGAAGAAACACAACTATCTCATCCTAAGGTGTACCCAAGGGACGTTAGTGCAAAGGCCTTACAAAGTGAAGAGGAGCTTGAGGAGGAGGAGGAGCTCAGAAATGCTTGTGATGAAGAAGAAATGGAAAAGGAGCTCAGAGTAGAAATGGATATATCTTTTAGCTCAGAGGTAAATAATGAGTTTCATTTTATTGTTGAGAATGACTCTTTACTTTTACCTAGCAAGTTAGAGGAATTAAACGAGGTAGTAAAAGGTGAAGAGATATTCGAGATCTTTCCAAAGCACATAGACTTAGTAGAGATTAAGAGTCTGAGGATAGGGATGACACTGAATAGGAATGATTATCAACCAAGGCCTTATCTGGAAATACCTCATGTGGAGGAACTATATGTGCCACCAAAAGATCATAATTTTATCACATAAGGAGAAGTATAGAGCCGAGCCAGCGACCCTAAACAAAGGCACTTCTTGGAAGGCAACCCAATGGAAGTAAATTTTTTTCTTTTATTTTTTTTTCACACTAGTGAAAATATGCATGTGTGTCTATATGTTGGTTTGTTTCTTGCTTGTTTTAAGTTTTCAATCAAAATGAGAAAGAGAATATGTTGGACCCCATTTTCGGAGTCCAACTCTAGAATCATAAAACGTGAGCATATTAACCCTATAGGGTTTTTCAATGGAATCTCATTAACCATTATCGGTTCATGTTCATTCTCATACATCCCAAAAAAATTCCATGTTTTATCAATTGATATATGACAATCCATTCTTATGTTTATGTCCTCAATCATCACCCTAACATATCACTCATTTTTTTTCTCTACTAAGTACATTTCAAGTTCCATTCAAGCCTAAATGTATTATAGAAAAGCATTGATAAGTCCACAATTTATAATTGTACCTGTTTTGGGACAATAGGCATAACTTTCACTAGAGATGTCAGATTAAGGTTACTTTAGGACAGTTTAGAAGAGATCTTCTAGATCTACAACTTCCGTGAAGACCCAAATGAGAGATTTTGCCTCAAAAAAATTGTAATTTACTGTATCTGTCCCATATACATCCTGTGCAGCATCACTAACTTATAAAGAACATATCTCTCAACTTCGATATCCAAAAATTCCATACTCTATATTGTTGGAAAGCTAAGAGGATAAACTACAACTTCGAAACAAATAACTATCTCTAAATCAGTCTATATTAATACAGTTTTTTCCCTGAAATCAGAACACAAATTTTACCCCTATGAAATGCTTGAGAATGCAATGTGAAAACTTGGAAAGTCATGGGCAAAACACAAATATATTTCATTAACATCAAAAGAAAAGAATTTTACAAAGCTTTAATGGGAATTTCAAGCCACAATACATAGTTGGTCTCATAACCCAAAAAAACAAAATATACATGAATGAGTAATACTTGAAATGTAGCTAAAGCCTTGTGTTTTCCATAAACTATCTTAAAATACAAAAATGTGGAGTTTTGGAGTGATGCCTTGACACTCAATCACTCAATCTCTTGCTCATCACCTACAGATGGGGAGAAATGGGGGTGAGCTTAAAAGCTTATGGGTAACAAGTTTATAACAGAGAAACAAGCAAAACCATTGAAAATATTCATTACCATAGTAAATTTGCATTGAATCTATAAAACACTTATTTCTCAAATTCTCAACTTGTCAAACAATTCATAAACAACATAAGTCATGTATTCATCAAACTTGTCAACAAATCATAAACACATAAGCAATCAAAATGATTTGGGTATGTCCATAAACATAAGGGAGTTCTTGCAAATCTCCAATAATAACAAAATGGACTATCACAAACCCACATAACGATTTTTTGTAGTTCATAAACATGAGGGAGTATGTAAAGGAGCTCCATGCCACTAGTGGGCAGGCGGGAAAAGCTTTTAACATGGTCAACATGCACATGACATAACAGAATGGACCACCACAAACCCACACAAAGATGAATTTCATAACTTGTAAACATATTGCCCGAAAGGCACATTTTGGAAATATGATTTCCATAAGCATAATGTATTTCAAATACCATTTCCATCTTCATTTTATAAATCATCAACAAGATTCATGTACCAAACATGTAGCAATTTCTTAAATCATTTAAGGAGTAATAAATGCAACATTTATAAAGCGATTGAAATCATTTAACTCTATTGATTTGGAAAAATATTCATGGCTCATTAACTCAACTATAAACATGTAACCCACCTGGGTTCCTTACTTAAAAACTTGCTTCAAGGTGCCTCTCCTCTTTCTCCTCTTGCCTTTCTTGATTCCCTTTAACATTGGCAAAAATCCCATTCAATAGGAATACAAATTGAGAACCCACAAAGCATAGTCACTAAAATTGATTCTAGAATACTTAAATCCATGCATTTCCTAAGATTTATGAACTAAAACCCTTCCAAAAATCCAAAAGATTAAGAATGAACGTACCTTGAATCTTCACCAAATAAAGAGATTTTTGGCTCAAATGGAAGCTATTCTCTTCCTTTTTCTTTTTCTCTTCTTAAACAACCTCAAAATTACTCTTGAAAGATAAGAAAAGATGAAATCCTAACTTGATCTTCCTTCTTTTCTTTCAAGAACGAAACCTTCTCTCCTTTCTCTCTTCTTTTTCATTTTTCTCTTATTTCTCTCCCTTATTCACGTTTTTCTCCTTTTTAAGAGCAAGACTACACTTTCTTCTTCCAATTATACCCTTAATGAGTGTGAAATGTCAACTTTGCCCTTTCTTTATGCTTTATGGCTTTTACACTTAATTGACATGCCAAAATTACCCTTTATACACTCTTACTACTTTAATTCAACTAACCAATGTAGTAAAATCCTACTAACATTGACATAATAATTAACTCCAAAGACTAATCTATCAAGATCTCATAATTTATTTAAATCATGCTTAACTCAACAAGAAAAAAAATTCAGGGGCCAATAGAATAAAACAAACAAAACAAACATTTTCTCGTTTTCTGTTGTTCCTTGGAATATATAGTCATGAGTAGAGAATGAATTAACTAGAAAATTTCATGGCAACTTTAGCATTTACTTTACTTTTGTGATTGGTCAATGTGCATTATCTTTAGAAGAGTAGTGACTAGTGGTAGACAAAGCCAATAAGATTTTAAGCCTTTATAGACTAACACATCCATATCAGTATTATTATCCTTTGATAATGTGTGAACTTCATGACATATACGTCTTTATTTTTCTTTGATTTTCAATTCGAGACCACATTTTTTATCATATGCATAAACATGAAAATGATTAGGCATTCTTTGCTTTTTCTGAACTACATTAGCCAAATAACCTACTTATTATATGATTTTCCTTTTTGATAAGCCCCTTTGAACTTTATACCTTTCTTTCTATATTAACCACATTACATGTTTTAAACTTAACCAAATGTCCTACCGAAGCCATAAAGCTAGTGATTATGGGTGTACAAAATTCTAAATGTAGGGGGATACATATGTGTGGGTTGGTTATAATGATTAGGATGTTATTTTATTTCTTATCACTGAAATTCCGATGTTAATGTAGTTTCTTTTAATGTTTATGAAAAAAGAGAAGAAAAAGCAAAAAAAAACAAAAAATATTTAAATAAATGTATCAAGGAGGAAGTAGATACGTGTTGAAAAGTTGTTTATGATTAATGCATCATCCTAAAGTTGTATTGAATGGGTTATTTAAGTATGTTGGATATGTTGGATATGAGTAGGTGTTGTCTTGGAAGGTTCACTCATTGTAGTTCAATGTATTGTTATCATCAATCTTTATGAATGATCCCTTTTGATTAGTTATGTGTCATGTGATTTGTGTGAGAGAGCTTGAATTTGAGTTGTGAAACATCATTTTTTCATTCATCATAGTTGAGGTACACAATTGTGAGTGAATGTTTGATTTTACACTTGATAATATATTGAGTGTTACTTTTGTTTCACTGGCTTTGATGGCTTTTATGCTACTTGACCTAAATACATCTTACCTTACCTTTGCCCACATTATAACCTTGAAAAGTCCTTTGATCCATGATTTTGCATGTGAACCTTAGTGGTGGAGAAATGAAACGTTATGCAAAGTTGTGGAGTGACATGATCATAAATGGTGTTGAGTGTACCATAAACATATCTTGTTTAAACACATTTTCCAAATCTACCATTAGATTGCTCGGTTTTTAAAAGTATTGAATGTTGATTGATTATGAGTAAAAGCTTGGAATGTTGAGTTCTTGCTATAATTTTTAAAAGTCATTCATCTTTTCTTATGATTATGTAGTCTTGGAAAATAGAGGAATTGAGTGAATGTTTTAGGTCTATGAGCTAATTTTGATGTTTTACCCGAGAACGACCAAAAGCTAAGTGTGAGGGAAATTGATATATATTTAATTGATGATGAATTTATTCAATAATACTTAGTGAATATTGCTAGAAAAGTGCTTAAGATACTCATTTTGACTCATATGTGGTTTAGAGAAAGTGCTAAAGTGAGTTGAAAGCACTACATTTGAGTTATTTTTCAAAGATTCACTATCCTTTGTCTCCATGGAATAAGAAGAAGGATTAGAGCAAGATGAGATAAGAAAATTCATGAAGATGTAGAGTATACATTGTAGAAAATCAAAAGAAGTCATGAGAATGCAAGTCACGGCCATGACATAAAGTGTCATGGGCGTGACTAGTGATGCACGACCATGACACAACATGTCATGGCCATGGGTCACCTTGTATAGGTGTGACTCAAGTAGTAGTCACACCTATGACTTAAAATCATGACCATACATGGTGTGTCATACCCGTGACACCAAGTTATGGGTATGACACAAGGACACCTCACCTGTTGGAACCCCCCCTGGAGCGACACGTGTCCGACGTCCTGCATGACATCCGGAAGCGCATCTCACGAGGAAGCGATTCCTCACCACTAATTATACTTCAAATCGGAAACAGATAACGTCTCAATTGGACCTTTATAGGTCGCAAAAACGAAATTTCGGCAAAACCGACACACATTGGCCCTGAAATCCAATCAAAACCCGACACTCTCATTTTTACCCAAAAAGGATAGAAAATGTTACTAGTTAACCAATGTTTCAAAATCCATGCAAATCGGAAGTCAAAAGGAGAAGAAACAAAGAAAATAAGAAAAAGGGGTGTTATAACGTTTAATTTAAACCAACTTTGTATTTTGATAACTTTCATCCCAAAATCCGAATTTAGAAGATTTAATGTCTATTGAAACCTAATTAGAAATGTATTGAAACATCAATAGAAATATAAAAGTAAAATC